>NW_026472445.1:0-11567 GCF_026875155.1 Cherax quadricarinatus
CTATCCCCTTGGAGTTTTTTTACTTTTGTTTGACGATTTTCCTGTGTTTCCCTCTCGTTGCATGGTACCGGGATATGTGGTGGTACAGATGATGCTCTGTCAACAGATGAACATCAGTAAAGTTTGAGAATTTCACTTCGCTAGTTTTTACGTCTGGCAGTAGCTGCTGTTTGGATGCCGGTCAGCCATGTTTAAAGGCTCAATTCTTTCCCTCGTTTGGCACTGAAGAAAAAAGTCCTACAGACCTGCATTTCCTTGGAGATTTAGTTGATCAGGTTTTCTGCCATGTTGTTTCCCTTTAAACACTGGTGCAGTTGATATGGAGGTCAGTTATTTCATTGTAGTGGAAAACGTCTCATGTCTGGTTCACGTTGGCGCAGGTCTGGTACTTGAATCCCGGTCCCTCTTCTGTCATATTTAGTCCATTTCATTGTTGTCACCGTCAGTTTTTATGTCACTATAGTTTACTTGCATGTTGTTGCAGCAGTACTTGCAAATTTGGCCATCACTGGAGTTCGGATAGGCCCAGGGGACGGCAAGATATAGGAGCAGCCTTGTTGCTGCTTGCTGCGGCTGCAGCTGCAGCCTCCTCCTCATAAGTTGGGGTCTGTGTTGCTTAGTCTATCTTCCCAGCTTATATCGGTTAGGACTTGGTTTACTTGGTCCCACTTTATGTTTTTGTTATTGAAGTTGAATTTAGTGAATGCTCCAACATGACTAATCTCATTATGTCGGTCTGGGGCTCCGCGCATACATGTCCGAACCTCGATTATGTTGTGATCTGAGTATATTGTTTTTGATATGGTGACATTTCGTATCAGATCATCATTGTTAGTGAAGATGAGGTCTAGTGTATTCTCCAGTCTAGTAGGCTCTATTATTTGCTGGTTTAAATTGAATTTTGTGCAGAGATTTAAAAGCTCGTGTGTGTTTGACTTCTCGTCAGAGCTGCCTCCTGGTGTTATCACTGCAACAACATTATTTGCTATATTCCTCCACTTTAGGTGCCTTAAGTTGAAATCACCCAGGAGCAAGATGTTGGGGCAGGAGCTGGCAGATTTTCCAGACAGTGGTCAATTTTTAACAGCTGTTCCTGGAATTGCTGGGACATTGCATCCGGAGGCTTGTAGACTACCACAATAACTAGGTTTTGGTTCTCGATCTTTACTGTTAAAACTTCCGCTACATCATTTGAGGCATTAAGCAGTTCTGTGGAAACAAGTGACTCTGTGATGTACAGGCTAACCCACCCCCTTTTGCCTGTTCACTCTGTTGCATCTATATAGGTTGTAACCTGGGATCCATATTTCGTTGTCCAAGTGATCCTTTATGTGGGTCTCTGTGAGAGCCGCGAACATTGCATTTGCCTTTGCAAGCAGTCCACGGATGAAAGGTATTTTGTTGTTCGTTGCTGGCTTTAGACCTTGTATATTTGAAAAGAAGAATGTCATCGGACTAGTGGTATTGTTGGTACTGGTAAATACAAAGCACCTATATGAAAAACAGTACAGAATTGGCCACATAACCAGACACCAAACAAAACGTTACTCGTCAATCCTAACCAGCCTAATAAGAATGGCTAAAAAATTGTATTATGAGAACAGATTATCCAACTTACGAGGTGACAAAATAGACCTGGAAAACCCTATCTGAAATACTAGGAACAAAAAGGTTGACATGAAATAGCGAAATTGAATTAACAAAACCAGATGAACCCCAATTCCCACCTACTGAAACAGCAAACAGACTCAATGATTTCTTCTCCACTATAGGAAAAAACCTTGCCAATAAAATCCCAAGCTCAGATACCCTACCCAATGACTACCTCACTGGCAACTACCCGAACACACTGTTCCTATCTCCAACTAACCCAGCTGAAGTCCCCCTTATTATCAACAAACTAAAAAACAAGACAGGAGATTTAAATATCTTACTACCTATTATATACAAAAAAGTGTCACAGGTGCTATCACCAATCATTGCAACACTCTTTAACAAATCCATTGAATCCTCTACCTTTCCTACAGTTCTCAAAATAGCAAGGGTCACCCGATCCATAAAGGAGGAGACCACACAGACTTGAATAACTATAGGCCAATATCCAACTTACACCCTCTTTCTAAAATCTTTGAAAAATTAATCCATAAGCGTATCTATTCCT
Source organism: Cherax quadricarinatus (assembly GCF_026875155.1). Classification (NCBI taxonomy): domain Eukaryota; kingdom Metazoa; phylum Arthropoda; class Malacostraca; order Decapoda; family Parastacidae; genus Cherax; species Cherax quadricarinatus. The sequence continues at coordinate 2,162 of NW_026472445.1, forward strand.
ACCTATCTCCCACAACATACTCAACCCTGTCATTTGGGTTCAGCTAATAAAAATACTAAAGATGCTATTATCACATTTCTAGAACATATTTTATACAGCAATAGAGAAAAAAAGAAGTCCCACTGGGGATCTTCATTGACTTACGTAAAGCTTTTGATACAGTTGACCACGACTTGCTCCACATAAAATTATCACACTGTGGTATAAGAGGGCACTCCCTCAACTACCTAAAGTCATACCTCAGCAACAGAAGCCAATATGTGTACACAAATGGGGCAAACTCTTCCGCACAGCCAATTACAGTTGGTGTCCCACAGGGAATTGTCCTATGCCCTCTTCTCTTTCTCATATATAGTGGAACCTCAAAAATCGAACTTAATCCATTCCAGGAGCTAGTTCTAATTTCGAAAAGTCTGAAATTCGAATCAATATTTCCCATAAGAAATAATGGAAATACAATTAATCCGTTCCAGAAAAACCCAAAATATTCACACAAAAAATAAAATTTTATAGAGATTAATTACAGTTTTACTACTATAAAATAACATTTCATATAAATAATACATATAATATAAAATAACATTTTTACTTACCTTATTGAAGATTGGTGATGGCATCTGGAAGATAGGGGGGAGGGGGAGAGGGAGTTGGGGTTAGTGTTTGGAAGGAAAATCCCCCTCCATGAGGACTTCAGGTAAAGCCCCCCTTGGGGTTACTTCCCTTCTCTGTCTTTTAATGCCACTAGGACCAGCTTGAGAGTCACTGGCCCCTGTCTCACAGAATAACTGTCCACAGTCCTCGTTTCTGTTGCCTTTTTAAAACATTTCCCTAAAATGGGACATGGTTCTGTCACTGAACTTGTTGCAAAGATGGCTTGTTTCAGCTTGCTCAGGGTGGTACTTCTGCACAAACATTTGGCATCTTTCCACTTGGCACAAATCTCCTTAATTTTTGAAGAAGGCACCTCATCCACTCCCTCTTCCTCTTCCCTCTGAAGCAAGTTCCTCAGCTGTGGTCTGATATTTGCTCCAAATGAAGCTCTTGCAGCTCTTCAGTGGTTAGCTCTTCCCTGTGGTCCTCCACCAACTCTTCCACATCCTCACCACTCACCTCCACCCCCAGGGTGTTCCCCAATGCCACATAGAGTCCACAACAGGCAGAGGGTGAGCTGGGTCGGGGCCAGGGTCAGGGTCAGCCTCAAACCCTTCAAAATCCCTCTTTTGGACACAATCTGGCCACAATTGTCTCCAAGCAGAGTTCAAAGTCTGGAAGTCACCCCTTCCCAACCCTTTTCCTATAAGGCTTATGGAGTTGTAAATGCTGAAGTGATTCCTCCAGAACTCTCTTAGGGTCAACTTAGTATCTGTGGTCACTTCAAAGCACTTTTCAAACACTGTTTTTGTGTAGAGTTTTTTGAAGTTAGAAATGACCTGCTGGTCCATGGGCGGAGGAGAGGAGGGGTGTTAGGAGGCAAGAACTTCACTTTTATAAAATGAAGTCCTTAGACAAGAGGTCTAATAAGTTTAGAGGATGAGCAGGAGCATTGTCCATTAACGGGAAAGCACTGGTGGAAATTTCTTTTCCTGGAGGTATTTTTTCACACGGGGGGCCAAACACATCATGACCACTTTTTAAAAATTTTGTCTTGTGACCCATCCCTTATGATTAGCTTTCCACAAGACACATAACTTGTCTTAAAGGATATTGTTTTTCTTAAACACTCTGGGATTTTCTGAATGACACACAAGTAAAGGCTTCATTTTTAAAATCCCCACTAGCATTTGCACAGAACAAAAGAGTAAGCCTGTCTTTCATAGGCTTGTGTCCTGGCAGTGCCTTTTCCTCCTGTGTGATAAAGGGGTCCTTTTTGGCATTTTCTTCCAAAACAAGCCGGGTTTATCACAAATTAAAACAGTTGTTCAGGTTTGAATTCTTCACTGTCTATGTACCCCTTAAACTCCTGTCAAACTTCTCAGCCACCCGTTTGTCTGAAGTGGCTGCCTCACCATGTCTTACAACATTGTGTATGCCACTACGCTTCTTAAATCTCTCAAACCAGCCGCTGCTGGCCTTAAATTCACTATCAGCACTGGGTTTCCCGGAGTTTTCTTTACCAGATCGGCATGCAAATTCCTTGCCTTTTTGCAAATAATCGTCTAAACACTATCACCTGCAATCTCTTTATCCTTGATCCACACCAGCAACAACTTCTCAACCTCTTCAACATTTGTGGTCTTTTTTTGGTTAGCATATTAACACCTTTGGGAAAGGGGGGGTGTTAATGTTGCAGTTAAAAAACTATAGTGTAAAGCACCCTTCTGGCAAGACAGTGATGGAGTGAATGATGGTGAAAGTTTTTCTTTTTCGGGCCACCCTGCCTTGGTGGAATCGGCCAGGTGTGATAATAAAAAAAAAAATAATTAACACCCTTTCGCAACATCAGCTTCCTTGATTTGTTCTTTCTTTGCCAGGATAGAACCAATGGTCAACTTGTTTTTCCCCTACATCTTGGCAAACTCAACAAGTCTCACACCACTCTCATACTTTTTGTATTATTTCCTTCTTCAAATCTATGGTGTTTCTCACTTTCTTTACCACAGGGGTACCACTAGCAAGTTTCTTTGGGCCCATGGCAGCTTTTTTCACAGTCATACAAGCACTAAACACAACGAAAATAATCGTAAAATGTGTGAATGAGAGCGCAGGGTTTGTGTTCATCAAGCATAAACAAAGCTTTGACTGCTCACGGCGCCTGCATGGGGATGTGGACAGAGGGGCTAGGGACAGGTTCCCATACCCGGCGGTCCGAAATTTTAAGCGGGTTCGATTTTTGGTACACAGTTTGTCCGAAAAAATGGTCTTATTTTTGAAGCGTTCGATATTTGTACGTTCGATTTTTAAGGTTCCACTGTACATAAAATGACCTACCAATGCATCGCAACTACTCAAACCCACACTTTGCAGTGACACTAATATGTCAACTCTCACCCGAGCCCAGTCATGCTAGCCAAAACTGTAAATAAAATTACAGAAAATATCAACCCGGATGAGGACCAACAAACTTACTCTAAACATTGACAAAACCTACTACATTCAGCTTGGTAACAGAGCTGCAGATGTGTCTCTTAATATAATGATAAATTGATCACCTATCACAAAACTCACAGAGGGAAAATTCCTAGGAATCCACCTTGATTAATAGACTCAAATTTAAACCATATACAACAAATTTCCAAAAAAATTCCAAGACCGTTGGCATGCTATCAAAAATACGGTACTTTTTTCACAGTCAAACCCTCCTGGCCCTATTCACTCACTTATTTACCCTATCTCACCTATGGAATTTGTGCATGGGGCTCAACAACAATAAACATCTCAGACCCCCTAATCACCCAAGAAAAGGCTGCAGTCATAATGATAACAAATTTCCCCACTAAGACAGCACACCCACCAATTTAAAAACTCTAAACTACTCCCAAAAAGATCCATATTTTATTATGCCCAAATACACAATAGAACACTTAATTTGACAAAAACCCCTCCCTCAAACTCTCTTACCAAACCTCAACAAAACAATGACCAAACAAAAGACAGTACTCTTTGATTTTCCTCTTTCCCATCTCACGCTTGCAAAAACTCAATGCACATAAAAGGCCAAAAAATCTGAATTCATTCCCTGTGAATATAAAAAAACACGTCTTTTTTAAAAATTAAAGCTTTTCTAAAAAAATATTACTCACCCACAACTAATAAATAAAAATAATTGTTTCATAAATTGTATCTTAATATACTCTTTATTGTATCTCAAAAATTAACTTGGCCCCCAAATCAAATTTTGTTACTTTTTAACTTCAACCTAACAAAATACTCCATTCTTCGATTAACAGAAACACAGTAAAGCCCCATAGACCTGTCTTTGAATATTTCATTTTACTAAATTGTTATTGTTTTAAAATAATTTTTGTCCCCACTGAATATTCTTTGTTATTAATCTTAAGTTAATTTTAAGCCTGCCCATAATGCTCTGAACGGGGGTTTTTGGCATGTTGCACTTCAAAAATTGTATCCTTTGTACTTCTCTGTTAATTTTAAAATTTAAAAAAAATAAAAAAATACTGTTTGACAGAAGCAAACCCATACGCCCTGTTTTTGTAATACCACTTGTGTTTGTTATCTTTTACAATTTTTTTTCCACGAATATTCTTGTTTGTTAATCTTAAGTTAATTTTAAGCCTGCAGTAATGCTATGTATTAAAGTGGCTTTGGCAGCTGCATTTAATATTTTTTTTGTACTTCATGTTCATGTTCAAATTAATAAAAAAATAAAAAAATGCACTGTGTGCTGCGGATTTTTTTTATTTGTGCACCGCCCACATAGACCATTTTTAAATTTTTTGGGCCCTACCATTTTCTTGCCCACATAGACCTTCTTTCATATTTTGGGCCCTCCCAGTTTTCTCTTGCTATTTGAAGGATAAAATTTTATGCTCTATGCATAACCCCTTTGGGGGAAAGCCATCTAGTACATTGGAAAACCCCTGAAAAGGTTAACAAGTGTGTTTAATGCTCCATCTTAATGGTGTTGAGAGTTTTGGGGAAACAGCTAAGTGTTCCCTATTTTTAAATCAGGGGATGGTCTTTTCCTCAAATTAAGTCCATAAGCTGACATCTTAGTATGCAAATTATTAAATCAGTTTTAGCTGAATTATTAGAAGTCATTTTGAAGAGCATAACTTGTTTAAATGAATCTCAGCATTGGCAAGAGAGGTCGTTCCCCCCTGACAAATTTAATGTCTTCAATAAAACATTTGAGGCAGTAGACAGCAATAAAAAATTGATATTTTTATTTGGATTTCGAAACCCCTTTGATAGAGTACCTCCAAAAGGGGGGGGACTTGAGAGGGGGCAGCTCCTGGTATGGGGGTAAATTTCTAGCATGGAAAAAGGGAGGGTTTCCAACAAAAAGAGAGATTTTCCCATAACCCCTTTAGGGTCCGCCCCATGATCTTAGGTTTCACATTGATGCCCAAACCATAGATCTATCCCAAAAAATTCAGCGCTTCAAATTTTTGCACGAAGCGTCTAGGCCTACATATGAGAGAACGGGTCCCGATGGTGGGGGTGCCCATAAACAAAAAAATTTGGGGCCGCATAGCATTTTGGGAAACCGGCTCATTTTCCCCTTTTTCACATCCTCGTCGCAAATCACTTCCCCCACAGAAAAATTGGGACTCTCCTTTTTTTCTGACGTTTGACATGATGGGAAATGGAATGAGACGAAATTTTATTGGGTTTTTCAGTTAGTGCCCAAAGGGTGACCGGATTTCGATAAAATTGCAGAAAACCCTGACGATCCCAACCTTTACCCTTTGGGGTGGGGACTCGTGACTCACGGTCGGTTGTTTCCTCACCAAGAGAAAATAATATTTTTTGCGTGGCCAGGGCTCTGACTTATAATGATGATAAGTGAATGGGTTGTGATTTATTGCGCTTGACGATCTTCGATAGTGATAGTGAGGAAACATATTCACCAGTGAAGCATCGGTAGTACGCCGCCGCATCGGGTATGTACCCCATGGTGCCCAAGGGGCGGATAAAATCCCCGGGGTACATCCGGAGTACATCCCGGAGTAATCCCGGGTACTCCGTGGCCCCACCAGGTTTTGATGTGTAGTGGGATGATGTGACTACATTGGCAGGATGACCCAGGCATCAGTAGATGGTGGGAGTGGGTGGTAGTGGCACCCCCATGCGTGACTCACCCGCCCCCGGCTGGGACCCGCTGTATCCTCAGCAAGGACAAGCAGGTGTCAGCCCCAGCCCCCACAACCACAACCCCCCGCACAACCCGCCTTGATGTCCAGTATCCACCCGCAAATGTTTGGGATTGCCAGCAAAATCCCAAAATTTTTTCCCAAGCCCCACCCTTTGATGACTCTCAAAGTGGAATTTACTTACTTTTTCCCTTTGGGAACCCCGGCCCAAAGAATGGAATTTTTTTGAATTATTTTTTGACCACCCTTGATGGAAACATTTAGGGAAATAAAAAAGTATTTTGAGTACCCAAAACAAATCATTTAAACCACAGTCAAGATACACGGGGGAAAGAGAACTGTTGCAAAATGTATTTTCTTTTTGCAAAAATAAGTTTTGCCCCTTTTCTTAAACATAATAAAAAAGCATACTGGTCCCCAAAAGGGGTATTTCTACCCCGCTTCGTGAAATCATCCCAGTGAACAGGTTTTTTTTACTGTTTCGTATGTTTGGGATTCTCTGACAAAAAAAGGCCCGACAGAAATACAGGTTTTTACAAGTTAGAAATGTTTTTAGTATCTAAACAAAAGTTCAGCAAATTACTTTTTTTCCCTTCAAGATCTTGAATTGACGGGGCTTTTTATTTTGTTCAAAGGGAACTGTATTCAACAGTATATACCCAGCAAGGGAAAACCCTTTTGGTAAAACTGTTTGACTCTGTGACTGTGAAATGGGCCCGGTGTTGGATATTGGGGTTGTATACACGGGAAAAAAACATTGAAAAAGGGACCAAGAGTTATGGGTACCGGTGACGTAGTGAGAAACATGATGGACCTTTTCTTGGTAAGGGGGATAATTTTACCCATAAAATTGGGACACAAGCCCATTTTCCCTGATTTCATGCGAGTGAAAAGACAGATGGTGTGGCACAGTGCGTTTAATCATAAAAATGCCCAGGGCCCAAAGCGGGGCTCGTGGTTAGACTCGGGGGTTTATGCCCATGAATCAGGTTGGTGGGATGACAAACGAGTGTCAATTGTGAGAACCCTTCACCGTAATGAAAAGAAGACAGTGGCAAAGTTGGGGTCGGGGGACTAATGAAAAGTATTGAAAACAGTGACAGTGATTGATTATACACAAAACATGTGCTTGGTTGACAAATGTGACATGCAGATTGGTTTTGTTGATTGTGTTCATAAGAGTTATAAGTGGTACATGAAACTTTTCTTCCATCTCTTGGACATTTCAATGCTCAATGCATATAATATGTACCAAATAAAGACTGGCAACAGACCACCGTATGGTGAATTTTGTTTGTCTGTTGTCAGACAACTCATAATGAAGTACCAGGTAAGAAACCTGCTATACAACAAGGTCCTCGAATTCCTCAGGATGTACCCAAGCGTTTGAGGAGGGAAGGTGATCATTTCATAATACAGCTTCCTTCAGCTCAGAAGAAATTTGCTCAGAAGAGATGCATCGTCTGTGCACAAACAAAACGACGGCAACAAAGACGCAAAGACACTCGGTTTATGTGTGAGGAATGTAAGGTGCCTCTGTGTATGGTGCCTTGTTTCAAGGAGTTCCACAAGCTCCAGCAGTTCTAAAACCATGTCCAGTGATTGTAAATATGTAAATATATGATAGAACATTAGTATTATACAAGATTTGTGCATGTTTATTGTAATAAACAAAAGTGGTAAACAATAATATGATTTATTTATTTATTTATTTATTTATAAATTTTAGCATACATACAGAGGTACAAAAAAATACAGGTAAGAGCAGCATGCCAAAGCCACTTATATGCATAGCATTACGGGCTGGCTTAAAATTAACTTAAGATTAACTAAGCAATGATGAAATCAGTGATAAGACATTATTGTAAACAGATAACTATAAAATACAAATGAGTATTACAAAGACAGGTCATATGGTTGCATGCATTGCTGTTCATTCAGGTAGTGTATTTAAAAAAAAAAGAAAAATAACAAAGTTAGGTTTAACATTTGTGTGATATAATTGTGAGTAACATTTAGGATATACAATTTATATGGTTCAGTTATTCAGTATTTATTTGGTTTTGAGTAAGTAAGTGAACTTTGAGAAGAGACTTGAATTTATAAACAGGTAGTGTTTCTTTTATATTTACAGGTAATGAATTCCAGATTTTAGGGTCTTTTATGTGCATTGAGTTTTTGCATAGCGTGAGATGGACACGAGGAACATCAAAGAGTGATCTGTGCCTTGTATTATGGTCATGTGTTCTGTTGAGGTTGACAAGGAGATGTTTGAGGGGAGGGTTAATATCAGAGTTAAGTGTTCTATGTATGTAATAACTGCAATAATAAGTATGGATGTTTTGTATGGTGAGTAGGTTGAGTGTTTTGAATATTGGTGGAGTGTGCTGCCTGTAGTGAGAATTTGTTATCATTCTAACTGCAGCCTTTTGTTGGGTAATTAGTGGTCTGAGATGGTTAATTGTTGTTGAGCCCCATGCACAAATTCCATAGGTGAGATAGGGGTAAATAAGAGAGTGATAAAGGGCCAGGAGGGCTGACTGTGGAACATAGTACCCTATCTTTGATAGTATGCCTACAGTCTTGGAAATTTTCTTAGAAGTTTGTTGTATATGTGTATGAAATTTGAGTCTATTATCGAGGTGGATTCCTAAGAATTTTCCCTCTGTTAGCTTTGTGATAGGTGATCCGTTTATCGTTATGTTAAGAGGTACATCTGTAGCTCTGCTACCAAACTGAATGAAGTAGGTTTTGTCAATGTTTAATGTAAGTTTGTTAGTCCTCATCCAGGTAGATATTTTCTGTAAATCGGTGTTTACAGTATTGGCTAGCGTGACTGGGCTCGGGTGAGAGAAGACGTATGTGGTGTCATCTGCAAAAGTGTGGGTTTGAGTAATTGCGAAGCATTTGGTAGTCATTTATGTATAGGAGAAAGAGAGATGGCCAAGGACACTTCCCTGTGGGACACCAACTGTAATTGGTTGTGCGGAAGAGCTTGCCCCATTTGCGTACTCATATTGGCTTCTGTTGCTGAGGTAAGACTTGAGGTAGTTGAGGGAGTGCCCTCTTATACCATAGTGTGACAATTTTACGTGGAGCAAGTCATGGTCAACTGTATCAAAAGCTTTACGTAAGTCAATGAAGATCCCCAGTGGGACTTCTTTTTTTCTCTATGCAGTGTATATATGTTTCTAGCATGTGTATAATAGCATCATTAGTATTTTTATTAGGCTGAATCCAAATTGGCAGGGGTTGAGAATGTTATGGGAGATGAGGTAGGAGTAGATTCGTTATAAATTAATTTTTCGAAGATTTTTGAGAGAGGGTGTAAATTGGATATTGGCCTATAGTTATTCAACTCTGTTTGGTCTCCTCCTTTATGGATCGGGGGTGACCCTTGCTATTTTGAGAACTGTAGGGAAGGTGGAGGATTCAATGGATTTGTTAAAGAGTGTTGCAATGATTGTGATAGTATTGTGACGCTTTTTTGTATATAAAGGGTGGTAAGGTATTTAATCTCCTGCCTTGTTTTTCAGTGCGTTGATAATAAGGGAGATTCGTATGGGTTAGTCGGAGCTAGGAACGTATGTTCGGGTGTTGAATACTTTTTGGGGGGGTAATTTTGGTTTTTT
>NW_026472446.1:0-11992 GCF_026875155.1 Cherax quadricarinatus
CTCAAAATACGCCCCAATTTTTCTCTATTATGGAACCTTCACATTTTTTTAACATCATCAATTTTAATCTCATTTCCATAGATTTCTTCCTGACCCTCTTTATCCAATATTCAAGAGGATGTAAAACTTATATGAGATATTCATCTTGTTTAAAAATTTTAAAAAACCCAACTTAGTTACATTGATTAGTTTGGGTAAAGAAGAATACCAAATTTATATCAATGGCTAAGGAAGGACAAACTACGGGAGTGGTGGTCACAGTAATTTCAACAGGAGCAATATACGCCTTTTGTACAGGCCAATTTAGCTTTATTTACCATGATACAGCATTTTACAAATTTAGCATAAGGAAAAACCTCGAGACAAGAAATCAGCTGGATTCTCCTCACCGGGTATATGATTAAATGTTAACATATGCTGATCCAAACTATTATACTTCCTTGCATCTGATTAATTTCAGTGACTCTGTTTTGTACATACACAATTTTACTGTTTCCATTACGAATCCATTCTAAGGATACCCCAATTATCAGACCAAATTACAGTGTCACTAATATTTATCTCCTGCAACTTATTTCTTATATAATTAGCTAATTTGACACCTACATAAATGGCTGTTAATTCCAACTGAGGTAAGGTATGTGATTTAATCGGAGACACTTTAGCCCTTAGACATAACAAGAGAAAAAAAAACACTACATTGAAGATAAGCAACTGCTCCATAGCCAATTTTAAAAGCATCACAAAAAATGTGGAGAAACTTTTTTTCCCCATTTGGATTGGCCACCTGGCGTGGGAACCCCAACATTGGATTTTTTTCATAATCACCAATTTATTCATCCCACCTGTTAATAAATTTCCCTCAGGTAGAATTTCATCCCAAGCACATTTAAGTTTCCATGCTTCCTGTATTAATAATTTCCCCTTAAAGAAAGGGGGTGACACTAAACCTAGTGGATCAAAACATTTGGAAACTTCAGCAAGAAAAACTCTCTTAGTTAATTTTTTGGGCCATACTGTAATTATTAGTTTTTAACATTAACAAATCTCTCAGTATCCCAAGTTAATCCCAATACATTACTACATTTTGCACTTCATCTCCGGGGTAATCTTTACTTACTTTGCCCTTTAAATTTTGGACGAATTACTATTCCATTCTCCCTCAGAGGCATTTTTGCATTTTGCATTTTTTTATTACCTCTCCGTAAGTCATTAACAGTTCCTCTTCAGTTGATGTCACACCCAGGAAATTGTCCATATAAAATTGTTTGCTCATTACTTTACTCAATGGACTTTCCATACGTTTAAGGTGTGCATTTATCGTTGCTTGAAGTAGGAACAGACTGGAATAAGCACCAAATAATATGCTCCTAAAGTGAAAGGTTTCAGAGGGCTAAATGGGTCACTAGGTTTCTCAGGCCATAAGAAGGGGGTACAATCCCCGGTCAGCCTCTTGTAAACCCACTCTTAGAAAGCTTTCCCCTTTTGTCCCGCGGTAAAGGCATAATTCTTCACTCTGAAATTTGAAAAGATATCTCCCCAATTTTTTCCGTCAAAGACGGGCTTGTCATCAGTCATTTTAAAATAGGTACATTTTGTTACTCCTGGCACAAAAATTAAAACACAATCCTCAAAGGAGTGGTCTGAATTTTCTTCACTCCCTGTTGTGGCAAATAGTGACCAAAAAATTTTGGCTTGCTCAGGAGGTACCTTCTTCTATAATTTTTTTTAATTAATTGCTCAGCAATTAATATCATTATAGGCAGTTAACAATTCTGGTGTCTTACTCAGTTCGCAGAGCTGAGCCTTTAATTGTCCCATTAGCCATTCTGTAATTATGGGCAATTCTGGATGGTTCAGTCTCCACGGAAGTCCACCCAGTATTGTCCAGATTCAAATTTTACATCTCTCAGGTATTGATCCCGAGTAAAAGAATCATCTGGACTTTCTTCATTTACATTTATTCCAATGCGTCTAATTCCCCACAATTTATGCACTGGCTCAACACCATCCCTATGGAAGAATTATACTGGGGTTACGATTTCATGAGTAAGACTCACAGTTATGGTATTTGTAGTTTCCTCTAGTCACGAATTATTATTACGAGGAATCCTACCATACATTACATGGCCTCCTGCAGTCTTCAAAAGGGTGACAACCAACATTTCTTTACCAAACCCTTTTCAAAGGAGGCATAATAATCCTACCTATCAAAATATTTATTGGGCCTACAGAATCATTTACACCAGAAGGTGCTAAATTACATTAATTGAAAGTCTTTCTGCAGCTTTACAAAACCCTACGTTTATTATTATAAAACAAAAAGAAGCGCTAAGCCCACAAGGGCTATACAGCGCTGCAGGGTAGGGAAGGAAGCAAGGGAATTGGATGGCAGAAGGGAGGGGGGATGATCAGCAGGTTACAGAAAACAGCGGGGCAGGGGATAGTAAAGGGGGGAAGGGTAGCAAGAGATTCAAGTAGAAAGGGCTGAAAGTACAGAATTTGTGAAGTAAGTCAGTCGTTGTCAAAAGTCAATGAGAGAGTCCGGATGAAAGGTGGGTCCATCAGCGAGAAGGTAAGGTAAAGAGAGAGGAGCGGGGCGAAGACGACGACGAGGTAAATTCTGCGTGCTCGTTGATAAAGTGGGGGAGTCCAACAAAAATGTGGCTGACTGATAATGGAGCTTGGCAATTCTAAAAAGAGAGGAGCAAGACGCCTCTCCATGAGATATCCATGAGTAAGACGAGTATGGCCAATGCGAAGACGGGGGGAGAGTAGTCCCCCCAACCTCGACACCTGGTGATAAGAAGAGGGCCAGTAACCTATACTGGGTTTTAAATAGACTGAAGTTTGTTGCCGGAAATAGTAGACCAACGTTGTTGCCAACGGGTGTGAAGGTGGGAAGATATTACAGCAAAATAGTCCGTACATGGAATACCTCTATAAGAAACTGGTAGGTCATGAAACTGCTGACCGCGCAGCAGTGTCTGCCTGTTCATTGCCCTGTACGTAAAACATGACAGGGACCCAACAAAAAACAATATCTTTATGCTTAGTAAAGATGCGGCGTAGCCAAAGTTGGATACGGAGGACTAAGGGTGAGGTGTATCAAATTTTTGTATAGCCTGTAAAGCACTAAGGGAGTCTGAGAAAACCACAAATGATGACAAAAGGCATAGATGCAATACGGAAAAGTGCTGAAAGGATGGCATATAATTCAGCAGTAAAAATACTAGCTGAAGATAGTAAATGCCCTTGTACGACGCTGTCCGGAAACACTGCTGCGAATCCTACGCCGTCAGAAGACTTAGAGCCATCTGTGTACACAGCAATGGCATGAGAATGAGAGTGAAAGTGGTCAAGAAAAGAGAGCGGGAAGCGACCATAGACATTTGGGCTTTCGAGCAAGGGGGGGAGAAAGAACAGACTCGAACAGCGGGAAACTTCCCAGGGGGGTTGGGGAAAAGGGTAGATGCTACATTACATAGAAAGGTGGTAGTTGAAGAGAAGACAAGAGCGAATGAAGGCGAAGAGAGAAGGGACGGAGTAAGCAGGGGCGGCGAACAAATAAAGAATGTCTACTAATATCAGTGACCATTCTATAAATGGAAGGATTGCGGAGATCATGAGAGCGTACATAGTGGGCGCAGAAATTTGGCATCACGGGCGATCGGATAAGGATGGAACGTTCGCTTCTGCATAGAGGTTTTCGACGGGGGAAAAGAGCGAAAAGCACCAAGGCATAAACGTAATCCTTGGTGATGAATGGGGTTAAGGCTAGAGAGAGTAGCGGGAGATCCCGCTGAATAGATCTGGCACCATAATCAAGTTTCGATAAAATAAGGGTGGAATGTAGTGGAAGGAGGGTTTCGACGATCACTCCCCACGAAAGATGAGCAAGGGTTTTAAGAAGGTTCAGCCGGCTGTGACAAGTTGCCTTCAGAGAGGTAATGTGAGGGTTTCCAGGATAACCAAACGATCAAAGAGGAGGCCCAGAAACTTGACTGTATCACGTTCAGGGATACGGGAGCCATAGAGGTACAAAGGATGATCGGAGATGACAGAGCGTCTAGTGAAAGTGATTTGGTGGGTTTTTTTGTGCTGGAAAAATTTTAAAACCCCTGTGTGGGTGGGCCCCCAAATTTGGAAACACGGTCGACTGCATGCGGAGAGAAACTGTAAGGAGGTGACAGTCACGCCTGCACAGCAATAGCGAAGTCATCAACATAGAGTGATGACCAAAAAATTTGATGGGAAAACTAGAGGGGCCCAAAACATTAATAGCAAGGAGAAAAAGTGTTGTGCTCAGAACACATCCCTGGGGGACACCTTCAGCTTGGATAAAGTCCGGGAGAAACACATTTATAACCCGAACACGGAAATGCCTGTCAGTTAAAAAGTTCTTAAGGGAAAGGGTGGTAGATTTCCTCGAAGGCCTAAAAGGAGTTTGGGGTTGGGCTAAAATAAATACCTCCAAGTTGTGTCAATGCCTTCTCAAGGTCAAAAAATATGCAAAAACTGAGTGGTTATTTTGCAAAGGCATTTCGAACATACGTATCCAAGCGCAGTAAGGGGGCTATGGTAGAACGTCCCTTACGAAAGCCATATTGACGAGTGGAGAGGGCTGTTGTGTGTCTCTAAATACCACACTAAACGTCTATTTACTAGACGTTCCATTACTTTGCAAACTGCACTGGGAAGAGCAATGGGACGATAATGGGAGGTTCCCTGTCCCGTAAGTGCCTGGTTGCGGAAAGGGAGAACAATGGCGGATTTCCACAGCTGTGGAAGAACTCCTTGTACCAAATAAGATTGTAAAGGCGTAATAGGACTGCAAGGGCTGACTGATGTAAATGTTGTAGCATACGAATATGAATGTCGTCGGGCCCAGCTGCCGATGATCGACAAGCTGAGAGTGTTGCCCCAGTTCTTGAAGTGTAAAAGGCACATTATAAATGTTCTTCTCTGAGAGAAGAAAAGTCCAAGGGTGCTAACTCTCTGGCAGACTTTGAGGAAAGAAATGAGGGCATAGATGGAGTCCCTGAGAAATACAGACCAGATGATTGCCAATTTCATTTGGGAACATCTAGTGGGTTTGCTATATCAACACCGGCAACCCGCAGAACAGGAGCCGGGTCAGGAGAATATTTACCACTCCCGTTTTCGTACTTTTTTCCAGACTGCACTCATAGAGGAAGCAGAGGTGATGGGGAGAAAATAATCTCGCCAGCAAGTGCGTTTAGCGTCACGGATTACACGGCGAGCGATCGCACGCTTCTGTTAAAATCAAGGAGTCGCTCGTGGTTCTATTGTACCGGTACCCCGCCCCATGCTGCGCGTTTCAAACGTACTGCACGAGCACAAGCAGGAGACCACCAAAGGCACGCATTTCTGAGAATGCCTGCCCGAAGTTTGGGGTATAGAATGAGAAGCTGCGGTGAAAACGGAGGACGAGAAGAGGTGTAAAAGCTCATCGATGGACGACGAAGAAGGAACCTCTTTTAAAAAAAAGTCAGGTGTGAGTAAAGGTTTTCCCAAATTTTCCCGATTAAATTGCCAGCGTGGGGTGCGAAGAGGTGGCGAATATGAAGGGGAAGTAAAAAATGATTGGGAAATGATCACTGTCATGTAAGTCCGGGAGAACAGACCAAGTGAAGTCTAATGCGGTGGAGGAAGAGCAAACTGAGAGATCGATGCAAGAGAGAGTATGAGTCCGAGGATCAAAATGGGTGTGAGTACCTGTATTTAAAACATGGAGGGGGTGGGTGCAAGAAAAGCCTCTAACTGAATTCACGGGAATCACATGAGACCCCCCCCCCCAGAGGAAATGGTGGGCATTAAAATCACCAAGTAACAGAATCGGTGGCGGTATGACGAAACAAGGAAGGCAAATCCGGAATAGATAATGCCCGAGAAGGAGAGAGATATAAAGAACAGAGCGTATACCACCTATGAAAGTGATACGGGCTGCTGTGTAATGCAGCGAAGTATGAACAAATAGCTGATGGTACGGAATATCAGTGCGGAGAAGAAGGCAACTTTCATTAAAGGTCCCATCAGGAAAAGGATCTGAAGAATACAATAAATTATAGCCTGAGATGTGATAAATAACAGCAGAGGTGTAATTTTGGTTCCTGTAAGCAAACACCAACGGGGGCAAACTGGGAGAGTAACATCTGAAGCTCACCCCGATTACCCCTGAGGGCGCGAAATTCCACTGTAAAAAGGCCATAATTGGAAATGATAAAGATACTTGAAATCCGCAGGTAAGGGTTCCAAACGGACTAGAAGGGTTAGAAAAGTCCACATGCGGAGGCAGTGGAAAATGTTCAAGCAGCAAAGGGAACGGTGCGCTGTGAAGAAAGGAGTTGCACAGATGGAGCAGGGGAGAGAGAAAGAGGGGAAGGTGGATCAGTGTCCATTGATGGTTTGGTCTCTGCAATATATTCAGAGATTGCTTCAAGTGTTTCGGAATTCAGAGATGTCGTATGGGAGACAATATTGGGAATGGTAGGGGGGGATGAGTAAAGATTGGAACTGTATTGACTGTACCAAGGTAGGGGGGGGCGAAAGGGGGAGGGAACTGGAAAAAGCGTGGCAGGGACAGAAGAGACAGGAACCTTGGGAGAGGGCAGAAGAGGAAAAACTTGGGAGGGAACAGGGGAGGAAGGTACATTACGAGGAGGAGGGTGAACCTCTGCATTTGTAACTGAGCCAGTGAGAGGGAAGAACTAGGGACAGAGACAGGGAGGGTAAAATAGGGTGGAAGATGGGTAGGAGGTGTTACCGGACCTTTTTTGACTTTTGAGAAGTAGAGGGACTATTGGGAAGAGGTGTCGTACGAGGTCTCATCGATACTGAGGCTTGTAAGAGAGAACTCGAAGAAGCGAGATTAACTGAGGCGTTGAAGTAGGGACGTCTGAGCCGAGGACAGCAAAAGGATTAGATACAGGAGTGATTATGGGAGAGGTAACCACAGAGGTGGGTGTAGAAGATGGGATACCAGAAGTGGGGGACGTTTTGAAACACGGGAATAGAAACACGTGGGAGTCCCCCTTTGGGAGGCGGAGATGAGAAACTGCCATGGCATAAGGGAGACCTTCTGTCTCTTTGGGGTAACGGATTTCCCGCTCTTTTAAAAATAGACCTGACAACGGCGAGAGTACGAAGGGTGAGCCTCATGACAGTTAAGGCAAGAGGAGATCGATTGCAAGACGTATTAGAATGGTCATCGGCACCAACAGACTGGGCATTCGGCGATAGATCTGCAATATTTCCTGGATGGCCAAATCGCCAGCAATTTCTACACTGTTGTGGTGTGGGGAAATCACCTTTCGAACTTGTAACCGATGTCCTGCTATATAAACTGAGGATGGGAGTTCCCTGGGCTGTCAAAGTTAACGAGCCACATTGCTAGGGTACGTTCCCGCCCACGGGCAGGAAGAAGTAAGTGTCTCCTTGAGGATTGGGAGATCTTGGAGTTCCGCTGTTCTAGAATGTCGGTGCCACATGTCTGGAAATTTTGTTGAACTATGGTATGGGGCAGAATGACGGTACCACTACAAGAATTGAGGGAATGATGTTTTTCAAGGGTGACAGGAACAGTATCTATATGGAAAGAGAGAGAGCTCACGAGCCTGGTAGCATTCTGTAACGGTAATGATTGCGCGTACCGCTCTTAAGAGCATGAAAAGAAATATCTTTACCAACATGGCGTAAAGGGGTGCCTTGCCAATACATGGTCAGAAAGATAGGCAGTAGAGGAAGTTGGTCGTAAAGTGAAGAATTTAGTCCACTGTTCAGTCTGAAACTGAGCGTGGAAAGGTAGTAAGGACGTGTCGATGTTTCTGAGAAGAACGAGAAGGTGAAGGTGGAGAAGTATCATCACAGGTAATTGTCGTTGACGTTTAGGCGTGGGGCCAAAAGTTGGTCCGACGTGGAACGGTCGGCGATTTGAAAAAATTTCCGCACCGTAGAGGGAAGGTGGAAGCATAGTCCCGAGGAGAGCGAAGGTCTGAAAATTCGAAGGAGTCAGTCGAGGGCCCCAGTACCTGAAGCGGGTGAGGAAACAGCACCAGCAAAAGGTACAGAGGGATGAGGAATGTCTGAAGAGTGGTCCAAAGACGAGGCGGGTCAGAACGGGTGCGGTATCAAGAAGGGGCCCGGGGTACCAGGTTCATGGACTAGGGCTGCCATGGTTAGGTTACTTCTTTCTTTTTGTTTTTAAGAAAAAAAAGAAAAAAAAGAAAATAAAAATAAAAAAAAAAAAGAAAAAAAAGGGGGGGACCCCGGGGAGGGATAGTTCCCAGGAGGAATGAAAGGGCCAGAAATCCCCCTCCGCGCCCAAGAGGACCTCAGCACCGCAAGTAGCGCAGATGCAGCATGGAACCCGTGCCATACCCTACCCATCATGCTAGTAAACTAACAATCCGGGAAAAGCAACCTCACATCTGCCGACTACCTCGGTGGGCAAAAGAGAGGGGGGCCGGAATCCGCCACAAAGCATACCTCCTTCGGCCACCACCCCCGGGAAACCGAAGGTGGCTTCCAGAGATACACTCGTCGCCCGAAAGACACCAAAGCTACTCCGGGATCCGGGGAGGGATTGGGACATCCCCAGGCGATCCAGATTCCACGGCAAACTACGCCACCGCTAAGAACCTCAACGGAATGGGATGGACCCCGGTATCCTTTCTCCTACCCAGGAACTAGCGCGCCTGTGGGAGAAATCCCAAAGGACAAAAAGAGGAAGGGCAAAAGGGAGGAGTGGGGAGGAGGAAAGGAAAAAGGGGAGGATGGGGAGGATGGGATAGGGGACGGGAGATTGGGGGGTAATTAGGTTCGGTCTGAGGAAGAAGACCGATAGGTCTAATTCCTCAGACCAAGAGCCTCTTCACCACACCAAGGAGCCCCCCTTGAAGAGGAAGCCCAACTGTAGATATTTTCTCTGGAAGTCTATCTACAATTACTGCATTAACACGTTTTTTTCTCATTGCCCAACCTGACAGTTACATAAACAGTGTCATACAATTGAGCCCTTTTATCTGAGAGAAAACCAGATAATTTTTTTGATTTATGCCTTTTATCAATTTTTACCTGTAACACAGGTAAGGCTACTTCAGCAAAACCATCATTATTAACATTAGCAGCAATTTTTGCATTAGCCATTGTTGTGTCTGGATTGTCAACATTATCATTATTATCAACATTATCATATAGACCCTTACACATGACTATATGGTGTCTTCCTTTGTGACATTGATAACAGTTGTTTAATTTGGCATGACAATCCTTTACATTGTGATTACCTAGACATCTGATACATCTGCCAAGTTCCTCCAATCTTTCAACTTTATCATTCCATGAATTGTATGCATTGCAATTCTTAGAAAAATCAGTACCCATGCAGAAGAGAGAATCTCTTTTCTTTGACTGGTTTCTTATTAACTGGGCTTCTCTTAGGAGGGTACTTATTCTTCTTACCTTGTGGAGAATCATTATTTCTGATTCCTGCTACTTGATATGTGCCTATGCAACTATTTAGGAAATGAATTTTGATTATTACCATTGGGATATATTTTCCCTTTGTGAAACTTGACTGATACCTCAGAGTTATTATGTGTTGCATCTTTAAAATGAGTTGGTTGGCTGGTCTGCAACTGAACAATTTATTCTTGTAGACCTAGTCTTATTTCTTCCAGACCAAAATAACCTTTGTGATACTTGTTCGAGAGCCATTCAAGGTTTTACAGCTTAATTTATTCTGTACAATGGCACTCAATAACCAGCCTGATTCCTTCAGATTATATTTATTACTTAAAGTTTTGAGAGTGCTCTCCAGTTTAACTCTAAACTGCTGTAAACCTTTGTAAGTGAGATCTGGAGATTTTAAATTAACAATGCTATTCACTAGATCCAACCTACTTTGTTCTATATTACCATAAGTGATCTTCAACAAGACAGCTGCTTCTTTGTAAGAATCATCTACATTGGGAAAGGCTTGTATGAGTATGTGAGCATCTCCTCTTACCTGTCCTTTGAGGTAAAATAATTTAGTTACACAGGCTAGGTCACTCCTATCATGCATAGCTGCTTTAAAAATTTACCAAATTCCTCTCAATTTTCTCCAGGACTAAATACAGGTAAACATAATTCTGGGAGTTTTGGCAAAGACATCTTAATTGTTGGAGCAGATAGATTAACTGCCTGGTTTACACATTTTAATTTATTCAAGGCCTGACTTTTACAAGAATCTTTTCCTCTAATTCATAATACTGATTAATATGATCTACTTCAGTCTCATCTACACAGTTTACTAACAAATATCCTTCATATTTGTTGTAATATAATTTGTATGAATCATATCTATTCCCTAAAGCATCTAAATACAATTTTAAATCATGAGTATTCACAGTTTCTTGATTCATTAATTCCAAACACTTATTGTATGCTTTTGTTACATGCCCTTTTCTAGCCTGCAGTGATTCTTTTTTTGCTCTATATTCCATATGTTTGTCTTCTACATTAATTTCCTCATTTTCAGCTATGATGCAATGTATTAAATTCAACTTAATTAATAACACTGATTATGTACTAAATTATGCACTTCATAAAGGTAAATATTGCAACTTACTCTTGAATAAATCCTAGCTACACTTGAGCTTAGCAATTACATGTAAGAAAATTATAATGTAAATTTTAAGTACACATTAATATAAACCTTAGCCAGACTTGGCTTATCCTTGCTAGACTTGGCTGAGCAAAATTAAAATTATAATTATAATCCACTACACATTAAGTAAATTTGTGGACTGCGAAGGCTTACTCAGCCCTGTAATAACTTCAGACAGTATTACCAAGGCTGGCTCCTCCTCAGGAAAATTAATGAATAGAAAAAGAAATAATTCACAAAGAAACGCTTTATTATTTAGTAATTCAAAGATAAAACATTAAAACATGAATGTGTATCCTAATTTAGAGAAAAATGAAATGGAAAAATTACATTTGAATTCACTGCTAATATGTACAGTTATACTGGGGTGTCTGGTTGAGGTTGACGCCATCTTGTAGAAATTGTAGCCATTGATGTGGGGGGGGGTCACAGGTGTTGAGTGACAACCCAACGACTAGTTCTTCACAGAGTCTATAGCCTTGAATAGTCACTCCAGACGACAGGAACGCAGGTTCTTTACCACTGCGAAGATGAGGGGTAGTCGTCTGTAGTTGACTAAGTAATCAGGTAGGTAGATCAATAATGACGTCTCATGGGCTGTTTCAGTCCGACTCCTTCAACACTTTCCTTTGGTTGGCAGATGACCCTAGCTGTCATTCCAAGCTGGAATGAGACAAAGGTTACACACTGCTTAAGAAATCACTCTGTGATAAGTACAATACCTAAAAGAAATGGTGATTATCTAAAAGTATCATGTGGAACTTATGACTGAAAGGACTAAGTTTATTACTGGTCAAAAGTGAAGCTTTCAACCAATATATTCACTAGAATAGGAGCAGAGGCTTTTACTTACAGTTGTGTTGAGAGCTGTGAGTCAAGTGATTACTGTTTGGCCGGAGCCCCACACGTCACCTTTCGGGGTGGGGGGAAAGGGGGGAAGGGGATAGCAGGAGCTAGACTGACCCTACCTTAACAAGCAGCCGGCAATCAAACTATCATCACCATATACTCGCTCGCTACTCCTATCTGTTGAACTTTTCCCTCACATGGACCTGACATCCACCTCCTGTCATTTCACATATAATTATTAAGTAATTAATTCACTAAATAATGACTTCACTAATTACCTCCAGTTCGAACAAGGACCAACGGGCAACTAAATTTGTGGAAAATTACATTTACCTGGATGAATCTCATTACATACATACAAGTAAATGGTAACAAAGATAATTATTATTTATCAAAGTTACAGAGACAAATAGGAATTTTTAGGACACCTAGGTTGTAAATATTCCCCCCTTTGAACTACCATCTATCCCC
>NW_026472447.1:0-2500 GCF_026875155.1 Cherax quadricarinatus
GTGTGGGGTGTGGGGTGTGTGTGTGTGTGTGTGTGTGTGTGTGGTGTGTGGTGTGTGTGTTGTGTTGTGTTTGTGTGGGTGTGCGTTGTGTGTGTGTTGTGTGTGGTTTTGTGGGGTGGGTTGGTGTGTGTGTGTGTGTGTGTTGTGTGGCGTGTGTGTGTGTGTGTGTGTATGTGTGTGTGTGTGTGTGTGCGCGTGTGTGTGTGTGTGTGTGTACTCACCTATTTGTACTCACCTATTTGGGTTTTGCAGGGTCGAGCCCTAGCTCCTGGCCCCGCCTCTTCCCCGGTTGCTACTAGGCCCTCTCTCTCCCCGCTCCATGAGCTTTATCAAACCTCGTCTTAAAACTGTGTAGGGTTTCCCTGCCCCCCACTACGTCATTTTCTAGGCAAATTCCACTGCCTTACAACTCTATGACTGAAGACATATTTCCTACTATCTCTCTGACTCATTTGTGTCTTCAATTTCCAATTGTGGCCCTTGTTTCTGTGTCCCCTCCCTGGAACACCCTGTCTTTGTCCACCTTGTCTATTCCACGCAGTATTTTATATGTCGTTATCATGTCTCCCCGGACCCTCCTGTCCTCCAGTGTGGTCAGGCCGATTTCCCTTAATCTTTCCTCATAGGACTTTCCCCCTTAGCTCTGGAACTAACCTTGTCGCAAACCTTTGTACTTTCTCTAGTTTCTGACGTGCTTTATCAAGTGCGGGTTCCAAACAGGTGCTGCATACTCCAGTATGGGCCTGACATACAGGGTGTACAGTGTCTTGAATGATTCCTTACTAAGGTATCGGAATGCTGTTCTCAGGTTTGCCAGGCGCCCATATGCTGCAGCAGTTATCTGATTGACGTGTGCTTCCGGAGACATGCTCGTGTTTTTACTCACCCCAAGATCTTTCTCCTTGAGTGAGGTTTGCAGTCTTTGGCCACCTGCCTATTACTCTGTCTGTGGTCTTCTGTGGCCCCCCCCCCATCTCATGACTTTGCATTTGGGAGGATTAAATTCGAGAAGCCATTTGCTGGACCAGGTGTCCAGTCTGTCCAGGTCTCTTTGAAGTCCTGCCTGGTCCTCATCAGATTTAATTCTCCTCATTAACTTCACTCATCTGCAAACAGGGACACTTCTGAGTCTAACCCTTCCGTCATGTCGTTCATGTTGTGTGTGGTGTGTGTTTGGTGTGTGTGTGTGGTGTGTGTGTGTGTGTGTGTGTGTGTGTGTATGTGTGTGTGTGTGCGTGTGTGTGTGTGTGTGTGTGTGTGTGTGTGTGTGTGTTGTGTGTGTGTGTGTGTGTGTGTGTGTGTGTGTGTGTGTGTGTGTGTGTGTGTGTGTGTGTGTGTATGTGTGTGTGTGTGTAACAGTAGGAGTAGTAATAATGGTAGAAAATTTTGATGATACCATCCACAATATTCCAATAACAACCTGGTATCAGTTTACAAGCAGATCAACAAGATCTGCCAGTATAAGGAGATTAAAACCCAGGCAAGTATTTACTACTAAGTTATATGTGCGTAGGAGATTGAGCGAGAGAGAGAGAGAGAGAGAGAGAGAGAGAGAGAGAGAGAGAGAGAGAGAGAGAGAGAGAGAGAGAGAGAGAGAGTAAGAGTGCACAGGAGGATAACAATAAACACGTTTCGTTCCTCTTTTTACAAGCTCTTCCTTTTCCGGGAGAATTTATATCGTGGAACATGTGTTGAGCTGTCACTACGTAGCTGCAGTATTGGCAGCTCTGCGGAGCGCTCCTCGTGAATCACAGTCGTTTGTGTCGTCTTGTTCTCGCAACGACCGAATAAGTGATAGTATTAGATTCCACGACTATTTGGTTTCTTGTTATTTTCTTTCATTCTCTGTCTGTCTGACTCTGTCTTTCTCTTCCTCTCACTCTCTGTCTGTCTGTCTCTCTCCATTGTTGAAATAAAATAAATATAAATGTAATATGAATTTATTCTTGTTTTTTCCTGCGTTCAAAAATATATTCATCTGGTTTTACGAAGACTAGTAGACCACTCTATTTTTATTGACTTTTAGTTCCCAGCCTTATTTTTTACTTCTTACTGAAGTGTTTATCCTGATCTAAATACATATTTTAATGATACAGTTTTTTTTGTGTGTGTTTACTCCTGTGGGGAAATTTCGTATTGGCTGGTCTCTCCGAGGTATTGTGTATGTTAGGAGAAAATATATTTAAATTGGAGCAAGCGTCAATGAAAGTGAAAAACAACAACAAAAGTCAATAGAAAACTCTATATTTCTATCTCAGAGACCCCTCTTTTATTGCAGACCAAAACTTCACACATTATCAAAATCTTTGAAGTGGTCCTAAGAAGTAAGATATCCAGTCGTTTGAAATGGGAACGATAGCACAAACCAGAATGGGTTTAGAGCGGATTGCTCCTACCTTGCACCATTGCTAGACCATTATGACATGGTCTTGGGTGCACTGGAAGACAGGCTAAATGCTAATGCAATGTATACTGATTTCTTGCAGAAGCCCGCAAGTGC
>NW_026472447.1:10000-11867 GCF_026875155.1 Cherax quadricarinatus
TCCTCATTTAATTGTGTTTAGAATGTTTTTGCTTTTCATGCAATCCCTCTATTTTAGGCTATAGTTGCCTATTTCTACTACTACTGCTACTACTACCACTACTGCTAACAATAACAGTAATAATAATAATACTAATAATAATAATAATAATAATAATATTAATAATAATAATAATAATAATAATAATAATAATAATAATAATAATAATAATAATAATTATATCTATTTCTCACTAATAACTTAATTTTATCAACATAATTTTAGTAATATTATAATATTATTGTTATTAATATTACTATTATCTATTACAATGATTCTTATAACTTTGTTAACTGCTTCCCTGCCACATCTCCATTAAGTCGTTCTTGTAACTCTTCTCTCACATTCAGTTACAATTTTTTTCCTTAGCTGAAATTGAACGTTAAAATATTAATGAGTTTGGAACTTTTGTTTCCTGACTCTCTTGTTATTATTAATCAATCACTCCCACACCCTTCGCTTATTTCAAAAATTATTTAAGTATTTTTTTTCTTTTCTACGTCGCATTTTATTCTTTCCCGGGTAAGGGCATGGGAGAGAGAGAGAGAGAGAGAGAGAGAGAGAGAGAGAGAGAGAGAGAGAGAGAGAGAGAGAGAGAGAGAGAGAGAGAAAGAGAGAACGTGCATTAAAATCTCAGGAGATGATTTAATAATCTTATGTATATTAAAAAATACCAAAGTTTTAGAAATACTCAAGAAAAATTGTTTAATTAATTTTTCCTTGCGCCTCACGTTTTTCTTGTGTAAGAAGCACTTGTTTATATCTGGTTAATCCTTGCCAAGAATTACCAACCAAATCTCCTTTTGAACTATGTACACTATGGGTTACCTACAAAACATACAGCTGAGTCCTTTATAAATCTCACTCGGATTAGAAAGGAACTGTAGATTTCGAACCCTTTACAGGAGGTGCCTTGATGCCGGTGAACGATTCGTGATATAAGAAATTGGATTTAACCTCTTCTTCCTTGGCAGAACTGCTTCCTGCTTCGAACGAGGCGCTGCCAGAGACCCTTTTCAGATTTACCTATTCGTTAATCAGAGTTTATGAGATTTATATCATAATACCCACACGATGTCTGAAATGTCAGTACCAAGGAGAGCCAGAATATTGCTGCTTAATAAGTGAATGTTAAGGTATTACTGTGTAGTGAGCCAACAGTATGTTTACAGGATTATCTTGGTTGGGAAGTACCAAGGAGAGCCAGAGTATTGCTGCTTAATAAGTGAATGTTAAGGTATTACTGTGTAGTGAGCCAACAGTATGTTTACAGGATTATCTTGGTTGGGAAGTACCAAGGAGAGCCAGAGTATTGCTGCTTAATAAGTGAATGTTAAGGTATTACTGTGTAGTGAGCCAACAGTATGTTTACAGGATTATCTTGGTTGGGAAGTACCAAGGAGAGCCAGAGTATTGCTGCTTAATAAGTGAATGTTAAGGTATTACTGTGTAGTGAGCCAACAGTATGTTTACAGGATTATCTTGGTTGGGAAGTCCTTTGTTTACTTTAACCAAATTCGAGAAATGATGCTTAAATAGGGCAGACTTCAGAATGTTATTCTCTACGTGCCCTTAGCTGGAAACCCCTTCTTACATGTTCTCAATTTACTGAATATTTTGTGGTTTTCAAATACAGTAAGAATCAAGTATTTGATTCTGTCTGTCTAATGCATTTGTGGTCAAAGTCACTGAAAGCAATACAATATACACTCCTTATGGGATATTTAAGTGAGTTCTTTAATAACTTTTCTGTGACGTGTTGGCGTTTTTAAATGAGACATTAACGTTGAATTTTTCTTAACGATTCCTGAGAGTTAGCGGTATTTCA
>NW_026472448.1:0-10437 GCF_026875155.1 Cherax quadricarinatus
GTCTTCTTTGCCTTCTCCATCTTTGCCTTGGAAAGGGTTTGAATTCAAAAAAGCCGTTGCGGGAAACCAGTTTCATCTGTCCTGGTCCCTGTAGTCCTGCCTGACCCTCGTCTGATTTTTTCTTCTCTTTAACTTCACATCCTGCGAACAGGGCACTTCTAAACACTGAGTTACCTCACCCTTTCTTCCACTCTTTCCCACCTAACGCTCCAGATACTCACAGCACCTCAGAGTACTCACAACAGCCTTTTCACAGTACGACAGCATTCAGAGTACGAAAGCACCTCAAGTACTGACAAAGCCTTCAGAGTATGACAGCAGCCTTCAGGTACTGACAGCAGCCTTCAAAGTACTGACAGCAGCCTTAGAGTACTGACAGCACCTTCACAGTACTGACACACCTTCAAGTACTACAGCAGCCTTCAAGTACTGACAGAACCTTCAATTGCAGCACCTTCAGAGTACTGACAGCAGCCTTACAGTACTGACGCACCTTCAGAGTACTGACAGCAGCCTTCAGAGTACTACAGAACCTTCAGAGTACTGACACACCTTCAAGTAACTGACAGCACCTTTCAAGTACTGACGGCACCCCTTCAGATACCCCAACACCCCTTCAGAGTACTGACACACCCTTTCAAGACTAAACGGGCAGCCTTCAAGTACTAAAAACAGCCTTCAAGTACTGACGCAGCCTCAGAGTACTGACCACCTTCGGGTACTGACAAAACCCTTCAAGACGAAAACAGCCTTCAAGTACTGACAGCACCTCAATACTGACAAACCTTCAAGTACTGACAACACCCTTTCAATTTCTGACAACAGCCTTCAAGTACTGACACACCCTTCAATTCCAAACAGCCTTCAGAACTGACACAGCCTTCAGAGTACTGACCACCTTCAGAGACTGACAACAGCCCTTCAGAGTACGACAGCACCCTCAGGTACTGACAACACCTTCAAGTACTGACAACACCTTCAGAGTACTGACAACAGCCTTCAATACGACAGCACCTTAAGTCTGACAAAGCCTTCAGAGTACTGACAGCGCCTTCAAAAGTCGACAGCAGCCTTCAGAGTACTGACACAGCCTCCAAGTACTGACAGCAGCCTCCAGATACTGACAGCACCCTTTCAGAGTACGACAGCACCTTCGGTACGACAGCACCTTTCAAGTACGCAGCACCTTTCAATACTGACAGCACCTTCAGAGTACTGAAGCAGCCCTTCAGATACTGACAAGAGCCTTCGAGTACGACAGCACCCTTCAGAGAAAGACAGCGCCTTCAAGTACTGACAGCAGCCTCCAGATACTGACAGCAGCCCCAAGTACTGACAAGAGCCTTCAGGGCTACAGCACCTCCAGATACTGCAGCACCTTCGAGTACTGACAGCAGCCTTCAGAGTACTGACAGCACCCTTCAGAGTACTGACAGCAGCCTTAAGTACTGACACACCTTCAAGTACTGAAAAAGCAGCTTCAGAGCACTGACGCACCTCCAGACACTGACAGCACCCTTTTCAGAGTACGACAGCACCTTCAAGCATGACACAGCCTCCAAGTACGACACAGCCTTCAAGTACTGACAGCACCCTTTCAAGTACTGACAGCACCTTCAGAGTACGACAGCACCTTCGAGCCTGACAGCAGCCCCAGAGCACTACGCAGCCTCCAATACTGACAGCAGCCCCAAGTACTGACAGCACCCTTTCAGAGCACTGACAGCGCCCCAAGTACTGACGCCCCTTCAAGTACTGAACAGCCTTCAGATACTGACAGCAGCCTTCAGAGAAAATGAAGCAGCCTTCAGACACGCAGCAGCCTTCAGAGTACTGACAAAGCCTTCAAGTACTGACACAGCCTTCAATATTTGACACACCTTCAGAGTCACAGCAGCCTTGAAGCACTGAAAAGCAGCCCCGAGTACTGACAAGACCTTCAAGTACTGACAGCACCCCAGATATACAGCACCTCCGAGCACTGACGCAGCCTCCAGGCATGACAGCGCCTCCGATACTGAAAGCACCTTTGAGATATAAGCCCTAAAAAAGCCCCTAAAAAGGGGTTACGTTCAGAACACTACTCTCTCCTCCAAATCCTATAAACGTGTTACCACCTTAACTTTCTATAAAATTCACACTTTTTAAAAACGTGCCCCAATTTAATGTAAAGGTAGAAAAACTTGGCAGTAGGTTGTTGTTGTTGTTGTTTTTTGTTGTTTTGTATGAACACGAACTTTACTGCATTACCTTTTAACAAAAGTGCTTCTCTGCTGTTTTTTACATAAAATCAAAACCAACAAAACAAAACCACAACACACACCACAACACAAAAACCAACACCATATGCTGCAGCAATGGGCGCCTGGAAAACCTCAAAACCCCCTCCGACATTTTAAAAGGAATCATTCAGGACCCGAAACCCCGGTACGTAGGCCCAATTGGAGTATGGCGGCACCTTTGGGAAACCCCCACCTAGCCAAGCCGTGAAAAAAAGAGAAAGTCAAAGGGGTTTTCAACAAGACTAGTCCCCGAGCTAAGAGGTATGTCCTACAGGAGAGTTAAGGAAATCAACCTGACGACACTGGGGGACAGGGGAGAAAGGGGGGGCATAAACGACATACAAAAAACTGAGAGGAATTGCAAAGGGGGACAAGACAGGATGTTCCAGAGTTGGACCATAAAAAGGGGGAAACAGTTGGAAGTTTTAAGACACAGATGAATCACAGGGGTTTAGGAAGTTTTCTTTTAGCCACAAGTATCAAATGGAATAGTTTGGGAAGCGATGTATGGGGGGCAGGATCCATAATACTTTAAGCAGAGGTATGAAAACCACGCTCGGGAGAGTGACCTGTACGACAGGAAGAGCGGGGGCCCGGACTCGGACTCGACCCCCGCAACCCCAACAGGTGAGTACCAAAAACAACACACAACAACACAAAAACACACACCACACACACACACCCAAACACACACCCACAACACACCACAACACACACACACACATATACCTCAACACACACACCCAAACACACACACCTCAAAACCCCCACAACACAAACACACACACCACAAACACAACAACAACACACAACAACCACACCCCCAAAACACACCACAACACAACACACACACCACAAACAACACACCACAACACACACCCACAACACACACCAACACAAACCCCCACAACAACCACAAAACAAAACACACACCCAACACACACACACAAACACACCAACAAAAAAACAACACCACAACACACACAACATACCACACAACCCCAACACACACAACACACACCACAACACCAAAAACCCCACCCAACACACAAAAAAACAACCACACAACACACCACAACACACCACCACACAACCACAACAAAAACACACCACAACACACACACCCAACCACCACAAAAAACAAACACACAGCACAACACACACAGCACAACACACACAGCACAAAACACACCACAACACAACACCACAAAACAACAAACACGCACACAACCGCAACCACACACAAACACCCACAACACACAACACACACACACACACACCACAACACACCACAACACACACACAAAAAACCACAACACACCACAACACACACCACAACACACACACCACCACCAACCACAACACACACACCACAACACACACCACAACACACACCACAACACACACCACAACCACACACACACACACACACACCACACCACAACAGGCTGAAGGGGAAACATGGAAACTGAAATGTACAGAGGTCCTGTCAAACCCCCCAGGGACCAAAACAAAAAACAGAGAGCCACTAGGACAAATAAGGGTTTAAACATTTAAGGAACTAGGAAAATGTGCAAGGGCCTTTCCAAAAACCTGTGGGGGCCAGGGTCAGGTGAGCAGGGAAAGGGCAAAAAAAAAGTAAAGGAGCCATAACTAGGGAAGGGGCGAAGGAAGGAACACTCCACGGAAGAAATAAAACACATCAGAGGGTGCAATGGGAGCACAGTGGGGGTGGAAAAGGGGGAGATCCGTGTTTTTCATGGGCAGACGAACTAAAGGGGGAAACTTATGAAAAAGAAAGCAGGAGGAGAAAAAACGATGAAGAAAATCTAAGGATGGGCAAAGGGGGGACATGCCCCAAGGGGGCAAATTTTGGGAGAATTGGGTGGTTCAAAAAAAAGGAAGGGCCTCTCAAAGTAATTTTAAAAGGCAAAATCAACCCAAACCATGACCTGCAGGGAAACCCGGGCTGAGGGCAACGGGATTTCCCGGGATGTGACCCGACGAGACGAACCACGGACAAAAGGAAAGGGACGATAAAAGAGAGTTAAAAAAAGAAAGGAGAAAGGGGGGAAATGAAAAGGAGCAGAATAACCCGGACAAAGGGAAAGGGCAAGCACACCCCCCAAAACACCTGCAAAGGACCCAGCACGACACCCCCAAAGGGAAAAATAAAAAAACCAAAAAAACCATCAACACCGATCCCCTTTTCCCCCCCCCCACGACAGTTACAGTACTGAACAGAATTTGAAAGGTTTGGTACACAAATGCAGATGGTTTAAAACGAATAAACAGAGGAATGGCAAGAAAGAATAAATGAGAAGTCCCCAGACATCATAGCAGTTCAGAAACAAAATCAGGGAGACAATAACGATGCAATCTTCCCCCGGGTACCAATCATGAGGAAAGATAGAAGGGGAGGGGGGGGGGGGGGGGTTGCTCTGCTCGTAAAAAACAGAGGGAAAAATTCGAGAAAATGGAAGGAAGATGAGACGGGAGAAAGAACTAAAAGCGGGAACTTCGTCTGCAGAATGAGGAGGCCAAGAGAGGAATATAAAAGGGCAACAGACAATGGTGGACACACTTCTGAGGTGGCAAGAAGAGCTCTTTCCCAGCAGAGAAAGTTGCGGGGTTTGGGGGTTTAAACCCAAAAAAGGAAAATCGACTGGGAAAACCTGGAGCCACATGGGGCCCGAAACGGGGGAAAAAGCCAGGAGCGGACGTGGTGCTGGAAAACCTATCCCCCAAAAACATTTTAAGGACATACCAGAGGAGAGGGGAGATGAACCACAAGTTTGGGACCTTGCGTTCACCCGGGGGCAACTCAACATTGGGGACTCGTAAGATCCCCTAGGACAGCGCCCACGTTTTTCTGCTTTAAATACATAGTAGGCTGAAAGTGAGAGAATAACAAGTTGAAGGGGAAAAAAGCCTGACTAAAAAGGGGGGACTACATGGGTTGAAGAAATTCCTGCGGGGGCCAGTGGGACAGAAAAACTGTAGGAAAGCCAGTAAATAAAGATGGAAAATATGTAACACAAAATGAAAGGGAAAGGCCGTGAAAAGGGGTTTTCCCCCAAGGGAAAAACAGTCAACGGGAAGACCAAACGAGCCCTGGTTTACCCGACGGTGTAAGGAGGAAAACAAAGTTAATAGAAAATGGAAAAAGTAAGAAGGCAGAGAACACACGAAAAAAAGGGAATCAGTCGCAAGCCAGGAATGAGTATCACAGGTGGGGGGACCCACAAAGGGATGAAAAGCTCTAGAACCTTGACCCCAAACTGGAACCACTCGGGAAGAAAAGAAAAGTCCAGGTGCAAACAAATAAACTCCCGAAATGTCAGGGGGAGGGAAAGGGGGAACAGGAATTAGGAATTTTTAAAAGAGAACAAAAGGGGGGGAAAGGCACAAAAACAAAAGAGTTTCCAACAATTGGTGCAAAGCAATGGGAGAGAATTTAAGTGATTGACACCTAAAGGCTTTAGGAACCCCCAGGGGCCCCCTGAAAGCAAATTTTGGGGGTCCCAAAACCACATTTAACCATTTTAAGGGGAAACAGAAGGAAAGGGTAATGGTCCCCTATTTAAAAAAGGCAGGGGCCCAAAAAACACAGCCCCCACAGATTTTGCAAACGGGGGAGATTAAAGGGAGGGCACTGAAAAGGAAAGAAAAAATAAAAACAGAGGGCTAAGAAAACGATCACAAACCTCCGGGTTTAAGCGGTAAACAAAGCGGGGAGGGGGGTATTTTTTTTCAAAGGGGAAAGGTTTTTTTTTTGAAAATAAAAATTTTGAAAGGGAAAGGGGGGATGAAGGGAAAGGGAATCGGAAAAGGCCCCTGGGGGGGCAGAAGATTTTGGTCAGGAAAAATTTTAAATGGGCCCGAGAGGGGGCCCCCAAAGGGGGCGGCTGGCCGGCTTTTTTGTTAGTCCTTTCTGAACCCCTTCGGGTTTTTTAAATAGGTAATGGCCCCGGGGGGGTAAAAGGTGGGCAGCGCTTTTTTGAAGGCCCCGCCCCCCAAAATGCAAAAAAGAAGGGGAGGGGCAAAAAAAAGCCCCAAAAGGGTTACTAGGTCGGCTAAACCTTGGGGGAAAGTTGGGCCCTAACACCGAACATCCCCGGGAGGCACACATCAACCAAATAACTGCTGCAGCTAGGGCGCCGGGCAAAAAGAAATAGGTTCCGATCCTTAAAAGGAAAATCTTTAAGAAACTGACCGTGTTGTTAGGCCCATATGGATTTTGCCCCCTCTGGAACCCACCCCGGGTAAAAGTCAAAAGCTAGAGAAAGTATGAGAAATTACAAAGGTTTGAAAAAGGCAGTCCCGGCTAAGGGAATGCGCACGGGGAAATTTTTTTAAAGGGAAAAATGGGGATGACGAAAAGGGAGGACAGGGGGCCCAGGGGAACATATAACGACATCAAATACTGCGGGGAAAGACAAGGTGAACAAAATGATTTCCGAGGGGACAAGGGACAAGGGTCACAACGGAAGCTGAAGCTCAGACGATCACAGGGACTTGGGAAGTTTTTCTTCATCAAGAGTTGTCCACAATGGAAAGCCTAGCAAGTGAATGGAGGCAGGAACCTACTTTTTTAAGAAGGTTCACAAAGCTCAGGAAGCAAGAGAGGAGGACCCATAGCGTTTATGAAGAGGCGGGGCCAGGAGCTGAGCTCGCCCCCCGCAAAACCCAATTTGGTGAGTCATTAGGTAGTAACAACCAAAAACCCCCACACACACACCACAAACACCCACCCCAAACCCCCCTCAAAAAACACACCACAAAACACCCAAAACAAAACACAACAAAAACACACACACCCACAAAAAAACAACAAAACCCAACACCAAAAACCACCAAAACACCCACCACAACAAACCCACCACACACAAAAAACCACCACACCCAAAAAAACTTCACAAAAAACACAACCCAAAACCCAAACCCAAAACACACACACCCAAAACCCCAAAACAACACACAACACACCACCACAACCACCAACCTCAAAAACCCACCCCACAACCCCAAAAAAAACCCAAACCCACCACAAACAAACCCAAAAAACAACCACAACCTCAAAAACCACAACACACACCACAACACAACCCAAAAACCACAACACAACACACAAAAAAACACACACCACCACAACCACCCCAAAAACAACACACACACCCAACACACACCACCCCAAAACACACCCCACAACACACACCCCACAACACAACACAAAAAACCACAAACAAAACACCCCAAAACGCAAAACCACAACCACCACCCACAAAAACCAAAAAAAAAAACACACACCACAACCACACCCAAAAAAAAACACACAAAACCCACAAAAACACCACCAAACAACACACCAAAAAACCCCCAAAACACCCAACACACACCCCCCCAACCCCACCCCAAAAACCCCAACAAAACACACACCAAAACACACAACCCCAAACACACACACCCAAAACACACCCACCACAACACACAACAAAAACAACACCCCAACACAAAACCACAACACACCAAAACAAAACCACAAAACAAAACACCTACAAAAAACACCACAACACCCCACCACAACCACACACCCAACACACACCCAACACCAAAAAAACCAACAACACAACACACAACAAAACCACCCCACAAACACACACCCCACACACCCAAACACCACTCAAAACACCCACAAAAACACCAAAAAACACCCAAAAAACACACACAACCCACAAAACACACACCACAACACACACAAAACAACACCCCAAAAAATACAAACCCCACACACAACACACACACCCACAACACACACACCCAACACACCACACAACACAAAACCACAACACAAAAAAACCCAAAACACCCAACCAAACACTACAACCACAAACCAACACACACCCACAACACACACACCACAAAACACCACAAAAACCACCAAAAAACCATCAAAAACACCACAACAACACTACAACACAAACACCCCCAACTCCACACCCAAAAAACACCACAAAACACACCAAAAAACCCCACAACAACCCCACACACCACAAACACAACATACCACAACCAAAAAAAACACTACAAACAAACACCACAACCCCACCAAAACACACACAACACACACAACACAAAACACACACACACACACACCCCCAACACCACTACAAAAACACACCCCAAAACACAACAAAACAACACCACAACACAAAAAAACCAAACACACACAAAAACCCACAACAAAACAAAAAACCACAACCCCCCACCCCAAAAAAAACCCCAACCCAAAAACCAACTAAAAACACAAAACAAAACCCCCCAACACACAAAACAACACAAAAACACCACAAACACACCAAAAACACCAACACCAAACACACACCCAAACACACAACCCACACCCCAACACCAAAAACCCCCACCATCCCAAAAAAACACAAAACACAACCAAAAAACACACACAACACACACACACCCAAAAAAAACACACAAAACACACCCCCCAAAAAAACCCCAAAAATTACCACAACACACACCAACAAACACACACACACAACACACACCACAACACACCACAACCACAACAAAACACCACAAAACCACAAAACCCCAACCACAACACACACCACAACACACACAACACACACAAACCCACAACACACCAACACACAACCACAAAAAACACCACAACACACCCCAACACACAACAAAACACAACAACACACACAACAACACACCCCCACAACCCAAACACACAACCACACCCCAACACACAACAACACAAAACACAACCCCAACACCCCAAAAACCCCAAACACCCCCACAAACACACCACAACAAAAACAAAACCCCAACCACAAAACACCAAAAAAACACAACCACCACAACACACCCCAACACACACCACAACACACACAACACCAACAAAACACACAAAACACAACCACAACACACACCACAAACACCCCAACCCCACCCCAAAACAAACCCCCAAACAACACCCCCCACAAAAAACACACCAAAAACAAAACAACAACACACACCCAAAACACACCACAAACACCACCACAACAACACACACAACACACCACAACCACACCACAACACACAAAAACACACAACCACAACCACAACACAACACACAAAAACACCCCAACACACACCACAACACACACAAAAACACAAAAACCACAACACACACCCCAAAACACCACAACACACACCACAACACACAACACCCCCACACAACACACAAAAACCCCAAAACACACACCACAACACCAACCCCCCCCAACACACACCACAACCACCCCAACACACCCCAAAACACCCACACACAACAAACACAACACCACCCCAACAACCACAAAAACACACACCCCAACACAACACAACACCCCACCCACCCACAAAACAACACAACACAACCCACCAAAAACACCACAACAACACAACACACACCCCAAACCCACAACACACCACAACCCCACCCAACACACACACCACAACACACACAACAAACCAACCACAACACACAACACACACCCCCACAACACACACCACAACACCACAACCACAAAACCAAACACCCACAACCCACAACACACACCCAAAAACCCACCCCAAACACACACAACACAAACACCACAACACACAAACCACACCAAAAACCCCCACAAAAACACAACACAACACCAACAACCACACCCACAACACACACAAACAACCCCCACAAAAAACACCACAAACCACCCAAACACACACAACACACCACAACCACCCACAAACACCACAACACAAAACACAACACACAACCACAACACCACAACACACAAACACACACAAAACCACACACCCCAAAACCACACAACACAACCACAACAAACACAACACACACAACACACAACACACACACCCCCCCAAACACACCACAACACACAACCCCCAAAAACACAACACACACCAAAAATACAAAAAATTTAAAACCCAAAAATCATTTAAAAGCCCCACAAACAAAAAACAAAATCTAAAACAACCACCCACAATTAAAAACACTATCCCTTCAAAACCAAAAACAAAAAAAAACACAAAAAACTTAATTAATATAAAATTTTGACCTTTCCAAAACACAATTTTGTTTTTTTTTTTTTTT
>NW_026472449.1:0-11416 GCF_026875155.1 Cherax quadricarinatus
AATTTTTTAAAATTTTGCTTAAACTCATTGACCCCTGGCCGTCCTCGCTGAATACTGATGCTTTTTTAACCTAGCTCCTAGCTAGAACCTTGTAAATAAAAATAACAGTAATAATAATAATATTATTGCGAAATAATTGCATCAATTCTTCAAATTATTCCAACCTTAGTATAAACAAGAATATGTATCCCAGGAAGAAGCATGTTTCTAAACGTTTGTAGAGAGTTTTCATGAATTGTTCTTAAGAAGTGACATACATGTAGTCGAAAAGTACCACATTGAGGCTGTTGAAATAATGTATGGGACAAAATTTTAACATCATATTTTACGTCTAAACATAGTGAATCTCAAAATGCTACATTTTGGTACAGTTACATGACACTCCGTCATTTCAAATTCAACTTAAAGCTAATTTAGTTTTTTTTTATTTCTGATGTCTTTATGAAAGTCAATTTTTATTTAATTGTTGGGTCCAAATATGATTTTTTTTTCATTCAGAAGTAAGTGTCATTTTGTAAACTGAGATACGGCATCAGTGAATATCTGGTTGCGAGGGGTGGAAGACCTGGGTTGGATCCCTCAGTTTGTGTTGAGCAGGTGACGACGTCAGGTCGGCCTAGTGCCAAATGATTATTTCATTCTTCATCAGTTGTATCTCAGTTATTTATTAGCGAAATCGCATAATTTTAATAAAAACCTTAAATTGCTACCTTAAATATATTTTTATGATGCTATTTTTCATAACAGTCATAATGTTTTACTAATCGTTGAAACTCGAAATTTTGAATTTATTTATGCAATTTCATATTATATTGTTTTTCTTCTTTTCAAAGGATTTTCGCCAAACCTTCCCCACTGTATGGACATATGTCATGCATTCTGTAAAAAAATCGTGAAGTTTGGTCATTTAGAATCTTTAATGATTCATATATAGTCGACAAGTATTTAAAATTATTTAACACAAAAAACTAGAATATAAACACGTCACTAAGCACCCTAAGAAAGACGAAATAACGCATAAACTTTCTCTTTTTTCCTTCAAAACTTCTCACATAATCTGCTTAGCTTTCATCGGAAAAAATTCCACTGAGTCCACAAAAGACGTTTCAAATAGTTTTTAAAAAACACCTGAATCAGAAGATTAACAGATGGGTTATGTTATCTCTAACCTTGTACACCCTTGCGGGTTCAACTGATGATACACTTTTGCTAGCGCTAAATTTCTCCTTTATTTTTATAGGTATCATGGGTGCTCAAGGTCAACTTGATGCCTCGGTAACAAATGCGGACTGTGGGTTTGGTCCCAGGTCCGAGTAGAAAGGTTGGGAATGTTTCCTCACACATGTTGCCACTGTTCACATAGCAGTAAACTGGGACTTGATTGTTTGTCCAGCGGGAGAGGGTTCAAGGATCTGAATGGAAATAAGGTAGACAGCAGGGTGACAGTGAATTCGTTGGGTTATCCAAGGTTTTTATCTCTCGGAGATAATCCAGAAAGTCTTTAACTTCATCATGTTTTCGTCTTCTGCTTCTTTTTCCCTCTTCATTATCCCTCTTCTTCGTCTCCTTTTTCGTTGGAAAGCATTAACAGTACTCTCAATTTAGAGGCAAGTGTATTTTCTTTATATTTTATTTAAAACCATACATCAGACAATAGGACAAACCAACAAATTACAGATCAAGAATATTACCTAAATTCATACATATATTTATAAGCAAATAGTTCCTTCACATTTTTTAACAGTATTTCTTCTATCGCAATTACATTTTCAAAATGCTGATACTGTCAACGAACTTTGCTATACATGTAAACGTATAGTATCTCCCACATTCGTATAAACTGACATGCTTACCACACGGAATTTAACAAAACTTTAACCCCATCCCAATATTATTACCCCCGATTATACTCTTACATTCTATTATACACTTTGAATTTTATATAGCAATCCTACCCCACCTCCTTTGCTTGACTGAGTCCCACACTTCAGGCACAGCAAAGAATACAGAAGAAAAATAATAATTTCATAATCACACCAACCTTAATATCAAACACATCCCATACTGTTACGGAATAACTAAAAACATATTTTGTACATTTTTAACCTACGATAGAATTTCATATCAAGAATATTACCGAATCTCATTACATTTTTAATCTTAACCCAAAGTAATTAATTATCAACAAAAATACTTTTTTCCAATTTCATGTACATTTCACAAAACTGAAATGTATAATAAATTATATAGTACAGTAACCTAACCCGTTCCCCCCTTCTTAAACTGATGACATTATGGTATCAACACGATAATTTACCAAATATACCCCATCCAAACTACAAGTTCCGTGTTATACAATTTACAACAATAATACACATTAATATCAAAAGGAAACCATTTCTCCCCCTTCTGTGCTTGTTAGACGAGTTCCAAACCCTTCAGGCACATCAATATTATTAATAACAAAAAAAAAAATCCTAATTACACTGACAAAAAATTAAAAACATTCAAGTCCTGGACAATAGAAAAATACATCTACACTCCAAATAATTTCTATCCGTAACTACATACTTCATATTACCTCCTTCAACAAGCAAATAAAAGATTACAAAATATAATTAACTTTCAATTCTGCCATTGGAGCTGTCCTTTCGTTCACTACGACAGTCACAGTTTTATTTAAACTGATACACGGGTCCGTGATGACTTTTACACATCGGTCAATACCAAGCATCCACAAAATCTTGCCATCGACTCCTTCAAGGACTCGCAATTTATGTGTCGGTTCTCTCACTGTTATTAAGACCCTCAACATTGCCTCACCTAGTAATAACTCCCTACCCCTCTGCCACCGTTGCATATCCTTACGTATCCTATTAAGCCCACCTTCCCTCCCCCCCCCCCTCCCGCATATAATTACGTTTTAAGTACACACTCATGATCCTTTTTTCGACCGGTATAAGCCCCAGCCCTCCCCGGCCTACCGGTAGTGTGACCACCGCTCTACTCAACCATTCGCATCCTGTACCCCAAATGAATCTAAAAACTCTCTATTGCAACCGTTTTATCTCACGTCGTATCATCGGATACATCACTGCAACATGCCATAGCTTACTGTACAACAGCACATTCGTTACTATTACCCTTTGATGTATCGTTAGTTGTGCTGCCCTTAAACCGCTAAGTCTTTTCATCACACCTTCCACAATTATCATCAGGTTTACTTCTTGTGCCAACTTTATATCTCTCACATAAACTATCCCACATATCAATAATTGATCCACCCTCTTCCACCCGTCTACTACTTCCCCGTCCCAATGTAACCGATCCCCGAGATCCTATACTTTGTCTTCTCTGCATTAATTTTCATCCCTGAAGCTTCCCTAAAAACATTCACCAACTTTCCCACCCTAAGCAAATCCATACCTCCCCTCACCAAAACCGTGGTGTCATCTACATAACCCACGATACCACCCCTCTCTCCCCCCCCCCCCCGTTCATTACCTACCCCATCTCCTGCAAATAACCTCCTAATCGCTCTATAAAAGGGATCTTGTAAACACGCAAACAAAATTTGCGAAAGGGGACAACCTTGACGCAGGTCCCTACCTATCGAATTTTAACACCTAACCTCTCATTCACCTGTACCCTTACTGAAGCACCATGATACAATAATTTAGCCCAAGATATAATTTCTTCCCCGAACCCCTGCCAACGCATAAACATCCATAACGCTTCCCATTCTACACGGTCATAGGCTGCCTCCCAATCTAAAGCCAACACCCCTCCCCCTCTCAATTCGCCCCGTTTCTCAATAAACCCTCTAATCAAACCATGCCCTTCGTACATAGACCTTCCCGGCACTCCGTATTGTCCCTTATCTATTTACTTTACCTATTACGTTCTTAATTCTGTTAGCTAATATCTTTGCGAATAGCTTGTAATCTCCACACAGCGAAATGGCCCGATAATCCCTTACTGTTGATGGCTCCCCCTTCGGTACTAAAACCACCACTGCCGTCCTTTGCTGTTCCCCCAAAACCCGGTCCTTCTTAAGTATGTTGAACAATCTTACTAAAAACCCCTTTAGAACGCCCCAATTTTTAACATAAAAATCACTTGGTATCCCGTCTATACCCAGCGCCTTACCTAAGTTCACCCCAAATAAAGCCTTCCAAATCTCACACTCCGTGATCGGCCCCCCCAAAGCCAATCGATCTTGCCCCTCCAGCTCGCACTGCACAAACCCTCCCAATGTCTGCAATTCTATCCCACTTATACCAACACTTTGCATATTTGACTTAACCCAAGCATCAACATATCCACTTATACCCTCCGTCATTGCCAAAACTTGACATTCCCTATACCCTTCCATACCAACCTGAATATTTAACCCCATTATCTCCATTGCCTTTCTCCTCCTACGTTGACTCCTCAACACACAAGCCGACGGCCGATCTCCCCCCAGTACCTCTTCTACTCCTCCCCTAATTCTCTCCCCATCAAACCTCTCATTTTGCAACATCCTAATATTGTCCTTTAAACTCTCAATTTCTACTACTGGATAATTTGCAATGCCTCTTGCATAACATTCGCGCAGCTGCCCCTCAAAGTACCTTTGTAAACCATACTTTAACTGATTATATCCCTTCCCTCTACTAATATAATATTCTTTAACACGCCGTTTGGCTAGCGAGTCCCACCAAGTCATCAAGGCATTATCCCCAGGTGATTCAACTACTAAACGTTCCCACATTTGCACAAAAGACAGACGACTTTCCTCTCCTTGTAGTAACTTTACATTTAATTTCCAATAACTTTGACCCCTACGAGGCACTCCCTCCCAATCTGCATCCATCACTACTAGTGTATTTATGAAGAATATTGTGTGACGTAGGTATTTTATTTGGAGAATTGGATCATTTGCTTGAGTGGAATACATTACAGTCTCCTAGACCGCACAGAATCCCAGGAGGAACGGACAAAGAAACTTGACAAAATTTATATCCTCAGGAAAAATTTGTCTGAGTTCGTTAAAATGGCCAAATAATCGAATTAAAGGTTAATGAAAGTATTTGTTGATTTGTGAAAATTTTAGCGAGATGAAAACTCATTGAGTCACAGAATGCATAGTAGATACTGTACCCTCAGATATTGTGCCTTGTTGTTCTTCAACGAAATTTGAGAACTGAGAGAAGAAAGTTTGATAACTCTCAGGAAATGAAGTCTGAAAGTTTTGAGAGGGAGAGAGCAGTCTTAGAACCCTCAAAGACAGTGATCTAATTAACAGAGAATATGATCCATTAAATCTAAAAAAAAGAAAAACATAGTAAATCTCAGGAAAGTACTTTCGTTGAACGTAATATCACACCTGTCAGTTTTAAGGAACATGACCTGATAAATCTCATCTCCCAGGGACTGTAAGCAGATAACTTTAGTGATCGTTACATAATGTTTATGATTTTTTGATAATTATTACTGAGTGTATTATGCTAACATAACACAAAATGCATGTATGAGAGAATTCTGGAAAAAAATATATATAGCAGACATCAGAATGTAAACAAAGAGTGATGTTGACAAAGGACTCTCTAAATGTTCTAAGTGAAGGTTGGCTAGGACCACACTCATAAGGATCCCATTGCCATCCCTTAATTCTGTCTAATGCAAGACGTTCCAAAAGAAAATAAACTGAAGCTAGACGAAGTCAATGAAATCGTGTTTGGAGAAAGAAATGTCGTCTGTGAAAATAGAGTTCCAGAGGAATGTAATGACTTGGTCGATGGAATTCCAGGCGCACAAAGAAATAACTAGGCTGGTAAGCTTCTTGGTTTTGTAAGTCACGATGTCTTGTCGAGAGTGGACATCGCATGAATGTTTAATTGGCACAAATGATACCTACCAATTTCAACATGTCCTGCTTGTTTATAGGGAACAACACCTGTTGAAGAAGTAATAAGTTCCAGCATTATAATAGGTTGTGTCTCTTAAGAATTTAGTATAAGAGTACTTGTTTAGGGATGCAGGGCAGACGATAAGAAATTTTGTTCACTTTTGATGTGTATAATAAGATAACATTGCAAAAAAAAAAAAAAAAAAAAAAGGTATAAAGTAGGACGATTCATACTCAAGCAATTCGAATTACCCATTGATCCAGACGGCTACGAAACCATCGCTTCAGAACACGTTTTTTCACAAGGAAGAAAACCTCTTCATCCTTTTCTCATATTTGGACCTATATGGACTTTCATTTTCCTCTGTAATTGGCAGCGATCCACATAAACTAGCAGGCCTTCTGCCTAAGCACTTTTCCAAAATTCTTGGGCAACACCAAAATTTCACATCTTCAACACTCGGGCGATTTCCGTTTTCTCAAGTTGACGACGTCCCCATTAAAAACAAGATGCTTTCCAGCCTGAATGTTACATCTTAGTTCACAAAAATTCCCTCATCGACTAAGTCGCCATTCTCCATAACATTAAGTACATGTTACTCGATTTTCCATATCATAGACGTCATCAAATTGTGCATCATCTTTAATTTATTTCAATTTGAGATCGACATGTATTGACAGATATACAGCACAGCAGAAGATTTCATACTATAGGCAATCCAAGTCAACTTCTACTTCAAAAAAATTGAAAGTGATTTACATCATATCTTACATTAGATCTTACGTCAGAATCATTATTAAAAGGACAATTTGAAATTTAAAGCCTCTAGAATAAGGTTTATCTGAAGGAGGAGGATGTCTGCACTTCCTTAATGTTTTTTCTCGTAAAAAACTAAGATAACCTTAAATTCAAAGTCTTCAGAATGCATCACCAGTAATTATAATCATTTGCCTATGTGTACTTAGGATTTCCAGCAGCAAATTTCTTTCAAATGAATAAACTTATATACTGGTGAATAAACTGTTTTCTGAATAATTTTTTTTCGGCATGTCCATTTCCCCCAATACAAATCTTTAAGCATAATCTCAAACCTTTAATAGAAAATTACCACTGACTGTCAGATACTTCTCACAGGACCAACGGTATCACTTATCATCCCTCTTCTCTTCTTGTGGTACCCTCTAACAAAACTGTTAAAGAAATCACAAAAATGCGTCATACTAATAAGAACAAAGACTGCGAATAACTTTATAGCATCTCAAATAGAGGATGTGAATAAGGTTGCAAGAGATTTGATAACTGGACTGTATAATCACAAGAATACATATAGCGTTAATGAAACATGCAGTGGGTGTGATATGTCAAAGTACCTTCAAGGATGCCACTCTACACCTGATCGTTGCCATAGAACACAAGAGATGGATTACTATTTTATTACAAAATTGCAAAGATCATCTTGAATCAACACAAAACTCACCTAATAATATTCAACCTCTAGATCTGTAACTCTCATTCTCTCGGCATCACCAGAACTGAATATAATACACTGTGCTTTATATGGTATCCCAGCAAAACATCTAGCTATTGATTTACTCTCTGTGAATGTGCCTTGTTATTAGCTTTTCAGCTTTACCTCCACATTCCAAGGTTCAGCATGGAATCAGAGGTTTCAACAGTTTGTGGAGAGATTTTATATTATTCAGTATTCTTATTCTTGTACATTCGATGCCCTAAGCCTCGGCCTAAGGTGATCAGTAACAATCACCAAAGGAAGTGAGGGTCGTCATTTTAGACACCTACACTCTCATTGGTACAATGTAGTGTAACCTCTAGTTGTCTAAGGGCAAATAGTGACCTAATTTATATATTTAATCACGACTCAAATTAAAGACCAGACTTCCTCGTAAAAAAAAAAAAAAATAGCAGAAAAACACTAAAATGTGTCGCCAATATGTATCCAATGTTTAACTTGAAATGTTAATGAAAAACTATTCTTTGAAAATAAACTTATATATTTAAACATTAATATTATTTACGCCAAAACCGGCACCCTACTACACCCACAAACATCTCCATTAAATGCACCAAAGGGCCATACAGCAAGATTTTTAACAGATAGCTAAAGAAGTTAATCTGCTCTAAAAATAGCATTTTATGCCTAGATAAACGACAGACAAGAGGTCATAGCAGGCGTCAAAGAAAAGAGTTGTCTCGATACGGCTACCATCGGCAGTACTCACCCTTGATGGGTTAGCACACTACAGTACGTCTCTATTCCTAAATGTCACATTGCAAATTACCAGGGAAAAGGATACTACCCGAAATTAACAGTTACAACTACCCATATAAACACGTTATGGTGGCCCTTATCCATCATCTTCCTCATATGACTCTATAACATCGAAACAGCTTTACGATAACCATTCACAAACCGTCGACTTAATTTAAAACTCATTTACTCTGTTTTTCACAATATACTGTAATTATATTTTTATTTACCGTTTAGAAATACATTTTATTATATGAAAATTTAAATTTACAAGATGTCACTAGTTTATATATAAATAGCCTTGTCACTAATCTTCGCAAGTTCTTCCAGCCAGCTCACAAAAATTATTCTTCTGATGTAACATATATCGTGAAATGTGATCTGGAAAGAAAGTTTATATATTTATTACTTACCAACCCGACATTCTCTATGAAGATCTCTTTAACGAGGAGAATTTCTAGAGTGACACAGAAACAAGGAGAAACTTGGGGTTCATTAATAATATCAACAAATCGATTTACAAAAATTTAATATTTTTGTTAGAAGAAAGCGAAGTCGTTGTCTACGCTTACTATTGTAT
This sequence comes from Cherax quadricarinatus, assembly GCF_026875155.1. Classification (NCBI taxonomy): domain Eukaryota; kingdom Metazoa; phylum Arthropoda; class Malacostraca; order Decapoda; family Parastacidae; genus Cherax; species Cherax quadricarinatus. The sequence goes on from NW_026472449.1 coordinate 8,744, forward strand.
TCGAACTTATATTCTTCTTAACAAATTGAAATGAAAAAAAAATGAACAGTTGAGATCAGAAGTTATTCATGGGATTTTTTGGATTTCATTGTAATCAACTGACCTATTTTTGTTTCACTGCTTCATGTGTTTCAGTGACATATTTTGACTCAGTGTTATGCTTAAATCTTCTTCTTAAACTCTGATCTCCCTTACCTTTGATTTCCATTAGCTTTGATCGCCTTTGTCATTGATATTTCTCTTGGCATGTACTTTTATCTTCTACTCTATATTGTTTTGAGGTTAATATCAAGTAGGAATTCCATTCCACCACAAGCTGTAATATGTGCTCAATTCCAACCCCTTCATCCAATCTTACAAAAGTCTCTGGAAGGATTTGCTGCAATTTCCGCAGTGTGCTCTAGCGCCTCTTGAAGGAAGTCTTTCTTCCTTCTTTGTTTCTTGCTGGTGAAGAAAGAACAATTTCCAATGAATGTATAATGATGTTTATGTGGAGGCAATGTCAGGGATCCTCGCCTTCCACTATCTCCGTCGTTTTTAGAATTGGTATTGGTTTCCTGGTTTTAGCGGCGCTGGGTGAAGTGTCTTTCTCTTTCCAATATTTTCCAGAGAGTTTTTGCAGAGTCGAATCTTGATCGTAATAGCACATGAATGCCACGTGGGTATTTGCTTGAGTTTATCTTGTTTGTATTCTTCGTCGTCGACGGCTTGGTGGTGGTGGTGGTGGTGGTGGTGCTGCTGTTGCTGTTGTCGTTGTCGTTGTCGTTGTCGTCGTTGTTGTCGTCGTTGTTGTCGTTGTCGTTGTTGTTGTTGTTGCTTCTGTTGTTGCTGTGGTTGCTGTTGTTGCTGCTGCTGTTGTTGCTGCTGCTGTTGTTGCTGCTGCTGTTGTTGCTGCTGCTGTTGCTGCTGTTGTTGCTGCTGTTGTTGCTGCTGCTGCTGCTGCTATTGCATGAGTTGCTTCTGCTAGTCTTTTTGTTGGAAATGCTGCTGTTGCTTTTACTACACCTACTGCTTTTGCTGGTTCTGCTGCGGTTGTTGCTATACTAATACTGCTGCTGCTGCCCTTCCTACTGCTTTTGATGATACTACTGTTGGCGCTGCTGCTGTTGTTCATACTGATATTATTGTTACTAGTACTGCTGCTCCTGATATTGATGATGCTGTAGTTATTGCTATTGCTGCTGTTGTTGTTGTTACTGTTTTTGCTTTCATACTTATAGCTACTTTTTCTGTGTTGCTACTGTTTTTGTTGTTAATGCTGCTTGTGCTAATGGGGCTACTGCTGTTGATTTTTTACTACTGATACTGCTGCGGCTGCGTCTGTTACCGCTAATTCTTTTGCTGTTACTGCATATTTTGCTTCTATGAATTTTATTGCTGCTGGTGAGGCGGCTGCTCTTTTGCAACTCCTGCTGCTTCTGCTTCTGTAACTGATGCTGTTGTAGTTAATGCTGCTGCTGTTTCTACTACGGATGCTGTTACTTGTGCTGCCTATGTTAGTGATGCTAATGTTTTTCCTGCTATTACTCTGCTGCTGTTTCTACTACTATTGCAGTTACAGCTGCTATTGCTGATGTTATGTATGATGATGTTGGTGTCAGTGTTGCTGCTGCTACTGCAGCTGTTATTGTTGCTGTTGTGGTTACTGTACCTAGTGCTGCTTTTGTTGGTGTTGCTGTAGCTGCTGCTAATAATTCTGTGTCTGATGTTGATTATGCTGCTATTGCTACTGGTACTGATGTTGCCTCTGTTGTTCCTTCCGGTGCAATACTTGAGGCTTCTGTTGCTGTTGTCGACGGTACTGCTGTTGCTGCTACTTGTGCTACTATCTCTGGTGTTGTATACCTAGAAATGGCTGCGAAGGTCAAGATTTGGCTACTAGCTCCTCGCTCAACTGCACCTGACAGATATTACTAGTTTCATGCCTGATGCGCCCGGCCCTATCTTACCTTAAAAGTTGTGTAGATATTTGCTTCCACACTATAAACTTTTCTCCGTCGTGGCTTTGCGATAACCTTGAGATTAATACAGTTCTCTATGGTTCTAAAGCCAGAGAGAACTGTATTACTCTTAAAGAATAATTTAGCTGGATTTATGAACTATGGCTATCTGCTAATCATATTAATATAATATTTCCAAGGAAGCATAAAACGCGTGTGGGTCATACAGCTCCTGAAGAATGGGAGATAATTATGGAGCGACGCTCCCGTGAGGCTAGATTACCTTGACCAAGAAAACATTACTAGCTTCATGATGCATCTTCCAGAGTCTCTAGGTGTTTTATTATCCTTAATAATAATAATAATGTTGTTGTTGTATTCAACATTTTCATTTGTTACTATATTTTTAACACAGACTGAATCCACACACGTTATGAGGCACCAGGGAATGAGAGGTTTCCAGGTTTGGCGGAAGAATAGGAAGGGCAGTCCAACTTCTGTAGATTAAAAATACTTCTCTGCCATCAAGACGTCTCCATTGTAAAGTAACTACCTAACGCATCGCATACTTCTGCATATATCAGCCTCTCTCACTGCTGGCTGTGTTGAGAATTATGTGGGTCTGAGGTGAGGAAGGGGTTTCAACCTTATATACTGGAATTTCAACCTCATTTATGTATTTCATGTTTCTTTAAAGGTTATCAGCCATACGAAAAAACATTCCCACATTACT
>NW_026472450.1:0-11496 GCF_026875155.1 Cherax quadricarinatus
TTTTTTCCCCCTTTCCCTACCACGTACTCCCGGGTTAGGAACACTTTCTTAAGATACTGAAGAGATTGGAAAAGATGGGAAGAGAAAAAAATAGAAAGAGAGGAAAGAGAGCAAGGATAGGGAAAAAATAGCAGGGGAGGAAAAGATAAAGGGGAAAGTTAATAAAGTAGGAGAGGGGTGAGAGGTGGCGGCACGTGGCAGGGCGTGGTCCGCTTTGTGTACTTTCTCCCATTTCCCCCACCTCTCCCTCTCCCTCCCCCCTCTCTCTCTCTCCTCTTCTCTCCTTTTCTCCTCTTTTTTCTCCATCTCTCCTCTCTCTCTCTCCCCTCCCCTCTCTCCCCTCTCCCTCCCTCCTCGCTCGCCCCCTCTCCTAACCCCCTCCCTCCCAAGGGCCGTCGCCGGATTATCGATCGAATTCTCCGCCCTCAACATATTTCATGAGGGATGGAGGGAGACGGGTGGGGGCGCCATGAGGTCTGGGGGCCCTTTGCAGCTTGAGGGGAAGTCCCTGTTTAAAGGGTAAGGGCCCATGCAGGCTCAGACCCATTTTCAAACCAACCTCTAAAAATCGGGAAGGAAATATGTGAGAAAAAGCAACCTGCAACACGAGACGAGGTTGTTTACTGAATTAAGACAATACCAGAAATACGTGAATTTATGTTTCACAATCTTATGACAGGGAAAATAGAATCTCCGGGAAATGCTGCTGTCATCTACTAACTTTCTTACATGACAGGAGGGTACTCCTGGATGGTTACGTCTATCATCCTCCACCAGTCTCATATAAACGGGGGAACCTCTCGGGATAGTTGCTGTTCATTTTACAGGAGGGTAGTATCTCCCTGGATGGTTGCTGGAATATTCTACGTCCCTCTCCGCTCGTATGACAGGATATAACCTTCCTGGTTTGGTTGTTGACTTACTCTTCTACCTGAAGTCCAGGGTTTGTTTGTCTGATGACTGAGTTGACTACAAACACTTTGGAATTTTATTATTTTTTTCCTGAACGACGCCAATGTGTAAAAGAGAGAGAGAGAAGAGAAAGAAGAGGGGGGGAATCCCTCTTTTAATAATGTTTTGTTACTCACCTTGTTTTTTGCTAGTCGAATCTTATCTCCTGGCCCCGCCTCACAACTACATCGATTCACTTCACTAATTATCCTTTCTTGTGCGTCCTATCTTTAAAACTATGTATAAGTTTGCTTCCACCACTACCCGTCTAGGCCATTATCTATTACCTGATGCCCTGTACTAAAAAAAAAAAAAAGTATTCCAGTCCATGCAAGTATCTCATCTTTTTCCCCTTTTTCATATATCCCCCCCTCCTTTTTTTCAAAATGTTTCATGTCTATCCTACATATCCATTTTCGGGCTACTGGAAGTTTTATCATATTTCCCCTGGTCCTTCTATCATTAAATTTTCAACCTATTTTCCTCCGTCACAATACAACCACTCCCCTTTCACTCACTACAACCACTCGCCTCACACACACAACCACTCGCCTCACACACAAACAACCACTCGCCTCACACACTACAACCACTCGCCTCACTCACTACAACCACTCGCTCACTCACACAACCACTCGCCTCACTACAACCACTCGCCTTACTAAAAGCCACTCGCCTCACTCACTACAACCACTCGCCTCACACACTACAACCAACTCGCCTCACACACTACAACCACTCGCCTCACTCACAAACCACTCGCCTCACACTACAACCACTCGCCTCACCACTACAACCACTCGCCTCACACACTACAACCACTCGCCTCACACCACTACAACCACTCGCCTCATCACTACAACCACTCGCCTCACTCACTACAACCACTCGCCTCACATACAACCACTAGCCTTACTACAGCCCTCGCCTCAAAACACTACAACCACTCGCCTCACCACTACAACCACTCGCCTCACTCACTACAACCACTCGCCTTACTACACAACTCGCCTCAACAACTACAACCACTCGCCTCACTCACTAAACCACTTCGCCTTACTACAGCCACTCGCCTCACACACTACAACCACTCGCCTCAACTCACTACAACCACTCGCCTCACACACTAAAAACCACTCGCCTCACTACAAACCACTCGCCTCACACACTACAACCACTCGCCTACCCCACTAAAAACCCATTCGCCTCACTACACCACCCGCCTCACTCACTACAACCACTCGCCTCACACTACAACCACTCGCCTCACACACTACAACCACTCCCCTTTCACTCACTACACCACTCGCCTCCTCACTACAACCACTCGCCTCACTTCACTACAACCACTCGCCTTACTACAGCCACTCGCCTCACACTAACAACCACTCGCCTCACACACTAAAACCCACTCGCCTCACACACTACAACCACTCGCCTCACACACTACAACCAATCACCTCACACATTTACAACCACTCGCCTCACTCACTACAACCACTCGCCTCCTCACTACAACCACTCGCCTCACACTACAACCACTCGCCTCACTACAACCACTCGCCTCACTACAACCACTCCCCGTCACTACAACCATGTCGCCGAACTACAAAAACTCGCCTCACCACTACAACCACTCGCCTCACACACTACAACCATTCGCCTCACTACAACCACTCGCCTCGCTCACTACAACCACTCGCCTCACACATACAACCACTCGCCTCCTCTTTACAACCACTCGCCTCGCTCACTACAACCACTCGCCTCACACACTACAACCACTCGCCCATTTACAACCATTTCGCCTCACTCATTACAACCAACTCGCGTCACTACAAACCACTCGCCTCACTACAACCACTCGCCCGCTCACTACAACCATCGCCTCACTACAACCCTCCCTCACCACACAACCATCGCCCACACAACCACTCGCCCACCACTACAACCACTCGCGTCACACAACCACTCGCCTCACTAAAACCCACTCGCTTCGCTCACTAACAACCACTCGCCTCACACACTAAAAACCACTCGCCTCACTACAACCACCGCCTCACTACAACCACTCGCCTCACACACTACAACCACTCGCCTCACTACAACCACTCGCGTCACACACTACAACCACTCGCCTCACTCATACAACCACTCGCCTCACTACAACCACTGCGTCACACACTACAACTACTCTTGCTGCACACTGTTATGTATTTATTTCTACAGAATGTATTTCTACAGAATGTATTTTGTCAGAAAATACATGCAAAAGTTGGGTCTTTTATATGTAAATCAACGCTGTAAACAGTATTTAAACGACATTGAGTCAATGATAATTATTATTATGTGTTGGGTTGAGGCTAGTGCTGCATGCTCTTTGACCGGTCTCACATGCCGTATACAGAATCCTCAAAGAGTATATCTTAAGGCTCTTGAACGCAGTTCATAGGTTTGCTTGGCGATGATACGCAGCCAGCGCTATCCTAGCGATGTGTACCTCTGGCGACACGCTCGGTGCTAAACTTACCCCACCTGCTTGATGAAGACTCTGTTACCCTGGTTTGTACTCCGTCTCTGGTCTTCTTGTTCCTTCCTAGATTCGTTTTTTGCTTTGTATTCAGGGAATGAATTCCAGTAACTATTTGGTCCGGGTTGTCTTGAAGCATTTTCTTACCTTCTGCAGTTTTTGTTAATTTTTTTTACCAACTTCGTTAATTTTTTTTAGTATCCGGTAATTTTTTTTATTTCTTACAAGGGGAACAATAGTGGTGCCCCGCTTGTCAGACCTGCCCATCCTGATACTTCCTCCCTGACCATCACTTGTTTATCCCCTTACGTATGTGCAATCTAATGTTATTTTGCAATTATTCCTTCCTGCTGTTTAAATTTATGGTGTGGTGAGTTGGTGGGGAGAGAGAGAGAGAGAGAGAAGAGAGAGAGAGAGAGAGAGAGAGAGAGAGAGGGAGAGAGAGAGAGAGGAGGGGAGAGAGAGAGAAGAGAGAGAGAGAGAGGGGAGAGAGAGAGATATGCTGGTGGTGTAGTATCCTCAGCATTTATTTGGCCATATTTTATTTAGTTGACCGTAAGGATTATCCTTCAACATTCACAAGCTTCAAAGCACTTTTCAGTTCAGTCAGAATAATAAAATTATTGATCTTTACTCCATTATTACGTCTAGTTTTAATTATTGTTTTTTTTATTGCTCGCATCAATATATTAATTTTGCGCGTCTGATTATTGCTGCTCTTACTAATATCACCTGCACTCTCCCCTCTTAAAACAAGATACATACATCAAGAAGTGTATGTCTCTCAATGTATAAAGCGTATTTTATATTTTTTTCTGAGCGGGTATATATATATATTATATATATATATATATATATTATATATATATTTATATAATATATATATTATTATATATATATATATATATACATCCTAAAATGGGGTTATTCTTGACTGGAGACGAAAAGGTTAGATGCAGCCTTAATGATCCTCGTGTAGTCCATAGGCTTTGAACCCCATTAATACCCAATAAAAACCCTTTTTAAAAAACAAAACCCTTCCCCCCTTCAACACCCCCCCCCTCTAACACCCCCTCCTTTTAACACCCCCACAAAACCGCCCCCCCCCTTTTAAAACCCCCTCCCGGGGTTCGCCTAGCTGTCGGGTGCCCAGACGCCCCGCAAGCCACGAAAAAAAAGTTACAAAATTCTTAAGTTTTTTGCCTTTTGGGATGAATTCCGGGGGGAAATTTTCGGCCTCGGGGGGACAGAACAGTAGGTAGGGAGGTGTTAGTTTGTGGGGTTTTTGGGGGAGGGGTTTTTTGGGTTTGGTTAGAGGAAAAAGGAGAACATGTGGTTTTAAACAGGGCACCCGCCCCTTTTGTTTTTGCCCCCCCAACTGACCATCACTGCTACCCCTCAACACCAGTTTTTCCTCCCCCTCGTTTTTTTTTTCATGCATTACCCCCCTTGGGGCCCCCGCCTTACTTTCCCCCGGGGAATTTTATATCTTTCCCTTTTTATCGTCAACCCTTTCTTATTATTTTATCTGCTGGGGAAAATCTTTTCGTAACCCAAAATTTTCGTGAAAAAAGTAATTGTTCGGGCTTTTTAAAAATTTTTTTTAAAAACACTGCATTACCCGGGGAAAAAGTGATCGCTACACCCACGGCCCCCTTTTAAAAAAATTTGCCACAAAATTGATCGTTTTTCACGTTTTATCGAACTAAGAGGGAACATTGGTAAAATTTTAAAAGCCGGTCTTTTTATAGATGGATGTTAATGGTGATATGGGTCTACCCAGGGGTGGGTTTCGGGTTAAGCACCCTTTTAAAGGAGGGCAAGTTAAGGGACCGGTGCCCGGGTATTTTAATACGGAAAACTTCATTTTTTTTTTTTTTACCCCTGTTCATCTTTTACACTTTTACTGTGCACGGTTTGTGTGTGGTATTGTGTGTAGGTATGTGGTGTGTGTTTTGGTGTGTGTGGGGTTGGGGTGTTTTGTGTGTGGGGGGTGTGTGTGTGTGTGTGTGTGTGTGTGTGTGTGTGTGTGTGTGTAATGTTTGCCCGTGTGTTTTTTTACACACAAACACCCCACACACACACACACACACACAGGATGTAACATTTAAAACAACCTCCATCACTTGTATGTAAAACCCTAAGTTTCTTTCCCCTTATTTTTTTTTTTTCCCAGTCACCCCCATCTGCCCCTCCATCTTTCCCCCTTCACACACCCCCCTTCCCGGGAATCCGCCAGTATCTACCTCCGTCCCAAAACCTACTCTCCTTCCTGGATGTGAGAAGATCTACCTAGTTTGGGGCCCAAAGTAGGCCTACTGCAGTTTTCCTTTTTTTTTTTGCCCTCTACCTACCCCCCCACCCCTTTTACATTTTTTTTTTCCCTTTCCTCATCCATTTTCCCCCTCTCCACCCCCCCTCCCGCACCCCCCATCTTCCTCGCCTTTAAATGATTTTCACAAGGGGTCCACACAAGTGGTGATTTATTACACCAGGGGTTTCTCTGCTAGCCCAGAAAAACAATCAAAAAACTCCTAGTTAGAGCTAACACCCTCGTTAGTTCCTTTTATTATTTTCTCTTTAATATATCTCGCTAGTATTCCCTATCAGTTTACCTCTTTTCTCTCTCTTACGTATCCCCCGTAACTACACTTTTTATACCCACTCGTTAACCTAGTTAGTGCCCCTCGTTTACCACTATCAGTCACCCCCCCGATAGTTCCCCTCTTAATCCCCCTTTCATAAAAGGGAGTGGTTAGAAAATGAAACTGGTTTATTTTTTGTTACTATCACCCCGCCCTGGGGAGGGTTAGGGGCCCCATTTAAATTTGGGTTACCCCTATACACTTATTTTTTGAACGCCCTGTTTTTTTTGCCAAATTGCCAAAAGAAAACTTGAAAACCTTCGGTATCGTAGTGGGAAATAGATCAACTTAGGTTACAAATTTGTATTTTTGCAAAAATTAAAATTTCTTTTCACAAATAACCCCACATATAGAAAGAAGCTTGTAACGACTTTTTCGCTCTGACTGGGATTATTTAAAGGGTTTCCAGGCCCGGTCCAAAAACGTTTCATTTTTTTTTCGATGTGTGGGTTATGTTTATTCCGTCAGGGTATTGTGCCTTTTTCTTCTTTCCAAATTTCCCTTTAACAATATCCTAAAAAATAATTATATTATTTAAAGAAGACTTATCAAAGTTATATAAAACCTATTTTTCAAAATACTTCTATTGGAAAGCTATGGACTGTCACTGTGAAATTTTAACCCATAAAAAATTTCGCATAAATACTTTATCTTTGATACTCATCTCTTTCCGGGTTTCTGGTTTTGCGTTATCATGTGAGTTTAATGCACTTACTGATGGCTTTACCCAGCATGATCAATGTTTACTAACTTATTTGTTAACTTCACTGCCATTAGGATGGCAAGTTTGGAACACAGAACCCTATTTTTGCTAATATGCTTCTCTCGATATTTTCTGGGAAATTTCCCTTAATTGAGGAAGATTTAAATAGGCGAGAGAAAAAGTACGGGAAAGGTCTCACTCCTGTAAGCAGTAGAAAAATAAGTGGCCTTGGGGGTCAGTCGATTGTCGTGGGTGCATCCGGGCCTTTACTATCAGGAACGGGGGGGGAATTGGTTTTCAAGGTCTACGGGAAAACCCCAACGAAAAAATTGCGACCCGTTAATTTCCCTATCACAATTTTAAACACAAAGGACAAAATTCCCACTTGAAAAGTAAATGGGGGACCTCGGGGCCCCCACTTTCTGCTAAATACCCAGGGCCTTCACCCGACTGCAATACTCAGCACATTTTATTAACTACTGTGGGGATAAGCAGGGGAAAAACAACACACCCCGACAAAAGAAGTTCCCCCGGGGCAGACTCTCAACAACTACTTGGGGTTTTGTGGTAGAGGTTATTAAACCCTACATCCTATTGTGATCTCTGGATCTCTTGTATAATTTTTATTACTGTTCGGGTTTTTTAAATTTTTTGTGCTGAAAATCCTTTTGCTTTTGTAAATATTAAAACAAAACTAATTCGTGGAAAAAAAAAGGGTTTATATATATAAATTAGTTTTTTTTGAGTCAAGTTTCTTTCATTGTGACCCATTGCGGCCGCTGCTAAATCTCAAATTGGGAAAATGCAGGAATGCAACAGGGAAATACCGGCCCTTCACCCCATTAAAAAAAACAAAAGATGGTAGTAAAAAACAAACAAATAAACATTGCATCAGTTTTCTGACGTGATGCCCAAAGTAGTTTCTAGTTTTTCCCACTTTTTTTTTTTTAGGGGGCTATTTTTTTATTTTAAGATAGGCTGTCCCCCAGGGGGGGAAGTTGACAATTTTTTTTAAAAAAAATTTTTCCTGATCAAAACCCGGGGGGGGGGTGCACTAACACTTGATGATCAGGGGCCCGCAACAAAAAACCTGATCCCGGGGGCCGGGCCCCGGGGGTGCTGGGCCCCCCGAAGCCCCCTCCAGGGAAGTCCAGTAAAATGGTTTTAGGTAGGGGTTTTTGTTAAACTAAAAATTTGTTTATGTTAATTAAGGGTATTCTGTTGGGGCATGTTGTTATGGTTTTTACTTTTAAATAATTGTTCAGGTTGGTAAAAGGGTTTAATTTAGAACCCAAAATTTCCTTCATTGCTAATATTTATTTTCACTGGTAAGTGTTTAACTCTCAGGGGTCAAGAGTTTGTGGAGAATAAGAAAAAAAATTTAGAAACTGATCCTAGGAAAAAGAGTTTCACGTCCATTCCCCCGGGGGGAGGAGCCCGTCCTGGTACAAGGCAGGTGGGAGACGGTACTCAGGAAAAAAAGTGACTATTGTTCCACGTAAATGCGCACCGGGTGGGTTTTCAATAGCAGGGGGGCGCCCGCCGCCCCGCCCGGTGGCAGGGGCGAGGCAGGGGGCTGTCGCCGCCGCCAGGTGGGGAGGGCAGAGGCAGGTTGGGGCCCCCGCCCCGGTGGGAGGACAGAGGCAGGGTGCCGGGCCCTCGCCCTCGCCGCCGCCCCCCAGGTGGCAGAACAGAGCAGGTAAAAAAAAACTCTTTCCCAATTTTGACCGAAAATACGACTTTAAAAAGAAATTCCTAAAAATTATTTACCTTTCCTTGAGCTTTTTCCAAATGATTAACATTCCAAAATTTCATCTTTTCTTAAACTTTCTAAAATTAACTGAAATAGGCAAAAAAGTTTAGGGATTTAGGGAAACCAATAAAAAATTAAACAAACGATACCATGCCCAACCCCTTTTAGGGAGGGTAGGGGGCCCGAGCCCCAGCTTGCACCTCACAAAAACTGCCATTTCCCCTTAGCCCCCCTTTGGGGGGGGGATGGAGGCAGAGAGGCCTAGCTTTTTCCCAAGGGCCCCCTGGGGGCGGGGAATGTGGCTAGGGGCCCGGGGACGGTTGGTCCCCCCAAAAATGGGGGGGTACTTGTCCCCCTTCCATGGGAGATTAGGTCTCAGACACTCCCTAGACGGGGAAACCAAGGGCCGGGGGCCCCCACTTTGGAAAAAAAGGGCCCGGGGCCCGGGAAAAATACGGCGAATCTTTAATAATAATAAAATAATAATAAAATAATAAAATTAGCGTTTTTTACAAGGGTATATACTTTCAAACATACTTTCATACATACAAAATAAATATATATTTTATATAATTTTATATATATAATAATATATATATAAAATTTTATATATATATATATATTTATATATATTATATATATATTATATAAAATATATAAATTTTTATATATATATATTTTTATTTTAAAAATATATATATAAAATATATATATGGGGGTCCTTTTCAAAAAGGGGAAGCGCGGTTCATGCAACAAGGGGGTATTCAACAACCGGCTGAGGACAATGCAGTGGTAAAATTAGATTTTTAAGAATGCTTCAATCTCCTGGGAAAAAAGGGCGTGGTAAATTTGCAGAAATACAAGAACATTTCCCCGGTCTTTTCCCTTTTTTTTTGCAGCTGGGGGATAGCAAGGAATCAATGCTTCCTTTGGGGGAGCATGAAATCACATCATCGGAGGGTGTCCCACAAGGAGATCCTCTTTTCACCATTTTTTCCTTTTGTATAGCAGTTAGGGGAAAACAAAGTCAGACACCCGTGAGCTAAAAATCTGGTTTCCCAAAAAGGGGAAAGGGGACACTTTGCAGGGGCAAAGGAGTCCCTCCCACATGATCTTAACAGGTAATGACCCGGGGAAAAAAGGAAAAAGGGTTTTCATCCTAAAACCAACCAAATGTGAAATCACCTCAGTCAAACAACAAGTGATAAATGCAGTAGATCAAAACTACCAGGAGCCCCGCATTGGGCCCCCCCAAACAGTGTCTTGCTAGGAGCACCTCTTTGGGGAAACAAAGCCTTGACACAAATTTCAGGAAGAAAAATTTGGGAAAAGTTAAAAGGGGAAAAGGAACAACGAATAGGCCCAACTGGACACCCACGATTTCCTTGTACCTTCTCAAAAAAGTGCTTGAGGTTTTGCCCAGGGTTTACATATTTCCTAAATGTGCACCTTCATATGAAAAACCCCATCCCGCACGAATATGACGTATCCTAAGGCAGATTTTTAAAGAAAGTACTTAACCCCTTTTTAGAAGGGCGGGGAGTGGAAAACCCAAACTACACTTCCCGTCAGACTAGGGGCATTGGCCCTCCGCCCAAATCATCACAGATTGCACTACCTGCTTTTTTTGTCCCCATGTATTGCATCCAGAGGGCTTGTAGCAGCGATTCTCCCTGAACATCTTAGGGACAAGATTGGAGTCCAGGACCAAAAGTTCATTGACGGAGCCATGATCTGGGATAATCTAACGGGCTCTGAAACCAGACCTGCTCCCCCCAACAACTACAAACAATCGCACTGGGATGGTCCAATAGTGGAAAATATAGCCTCAACAATGCTTCAGAGTGTGTCAGGGAAGGATAGAGCCCGCCTCCTGGCATTGAGAGCACCTCATGCAGGGGATTTTCTGTTGGCTGTTCCCAACTCCAGCCTTGGCACACGCCTCGACCCACAGACCATCCGCATTGGTGTTGCCCTTCGACTTGCCGCCCCAGTTCTCGCCGAACACAGGTGTATTTGTGGCAGTGAAGCAGCAGACCGATTCGGGTACCATGGTCTTGTGTGCCGTAAATCCGAGGGAAAGATTGCAAGACATGAGGTGGTTAATAACATTATCAAGAGGAGCCTCACAACAGCTGGATGCCCAGCAGTAAGGGAGCAGATCTGATGGCAGCCAGAAGCGTCCAGATGGTATCACCCTTCAAGCCTGGACAGATGGGAAGCAGGTGGTGTGGGACTATACATGTGCATCTACCTTGGCTGATACCTATCTCCAATACACCAGGGAGGAAGGAGGGGCAGCTCCCAGCTTCAGGGAGTCCCAAAAGTCTAGAAAATATGGAGAACTTGCCCATCATTATATGTTTGTTCCCATAGGCTCAGAGACCCTTGGCTCGTGGGGAAAGAATGCATCTAAATTCCTTAAGGAGCTGGGAAAAAGACTCATCAGGGTAACTAGGGATCCTAGTTGATCAGGCCCTGATCCATCGGGAGGCCTGGTCATGGACCGGGCCGCGGGGGCGTTGATCCCCGGAATAACCTCCAGGTAACCTCCAGGGCAGTTAGTTTCCTGTTCCAGCGGCTCAGTGCGGCTGTTCAAAGGGGTAATGCCTGCTGTATTTTGGGCACACGCCCCAGCTCTGAGGAGCTGGATGAGATTTTCGCCCTATAATCGGTGACACACACGTAACAACATGTACCGTATATGCCACCTTTATATCAACAATGTATCTCTTAAATCTTTTGTACCATATTATGTAATAAAATATTCCTACTGGTAAAAAAAAAATATGAAAAAAATGGGGTGGTAGGGGAAGTGGAATATTCAAACGGCTTCAGGAAGAAATGCAAATATTCATCCTTGAAGCCTTTTTATCCACTTTTCCGAGCTATGGGTCCCACAATTTAAAAAACC
>NW_026472451.1:0-12231 GCF_026875155.1 Cherax quadricarinatus
TATATATATTGATTATAAATCTTGTTTTTTTCGGTAGTCTGAGCTGCCTTGAGGAGATAACAGCTGATTTTTGTCACTCACAGCTGATGTCTGTACTTACCTTGTTGTGTTGGCGGGGGTCGAGACTCAGCTCCTGTACCTCACACCTCTCTCTCCCTCAATTAACCCCTCAAGGAAGGTTCCTTGATGTTGGTGAGGGGCTCTTGATTTAGGTAATTGGATCTGTGCTCCAGTTCCCCAAATTAAGCCTGAATGCCTTCCACATCCCCCACAGGCGCTGTATAATCCTCCGGGTTTAGCGCTTCCCTTGATTATAATAATAATAATAATAATCTCCCTTAATTAACCCCCTCAGGGAAGGTTCCTTGATGTTGGTGAGGGGCTCTTGACTTAGGGAATTGGATCTGTGCTCCAGTTCCTTGAATTAAGCCTGAATGCCTTCCACATCCCCCCCACCCAGGCGCTGTATAATCCTACGGGTTTAGCGCTTCCCCTTGCTTATAATAATAATTATAATAATTCCCTCAGTTAACATTACAGATACAAAATACAAAAGTTTATTTCTTTGCAAATGTTACAATATGTAATTACATTTGAACTACTGTAATTCCTTGTACAACTATGTATCATGTCCAAATAAACTATATTAGAAAAAATTTAGAGAGTACTTCTGAAGAAATGTTGAAACTGATTAATTTTATGAGCCAAAATATTGATGAGAGTGATTGCCTCTTTACCGAGTATGAATTAGATAATGCATTAACCAAAGGTCGATCAACTGCTCCTGGAGACCCCTCAAGGAAGGTTCCTTGATGTTGGTGAGGGGCTCTTGATTTAGGGAATTGGATCTGTGCTCCAGTTCCCCGAATAAGCCTGAATGCCTTCCACATCCCCCCCAGGCGCTGTATAATCCTCCGGGTTTAGCGCTTCCCCCTTGATTATAATAATAATAATAATACTCCTGGAGAGGATGGTATAACCTATGATATTCTCAGAACTCTAAGGCACGTGCCTGATAACCCTTTGTTGGCACTGTATAATCTCAGTTACATTGAGGGCGTTCTTCCTACTTCCTGGACCAATAGTCTCATTGTGCCTATCCCTAAGCCCCAACAGCCTGATACATTTAGGCCGATCTCCTTAACTAGTTGTCTTTGTAAGACTTTTGAAAGAATGATGCTTAACAGACTGTACTACAGAATCAGACATCAGCTGCATCTGCTCTTGTTGCCACCTCCCTAGTTAAGAACGATAATAAATTTGTTGAGTTAGGCATAAGAATTAACAACTGGGCGTCTACACTGCAAACTGAATTGTTTGCAATCCTAATGGCGCTAAAGCTAACCTATGACACTGAGCTTGACTCTATCATCATTACTGATTCTATGTCATCATTGAAGGCTCTTGGCTCATATAATGACTCCAACAACATACTCATTGGGGAAGCCAGGTATAGATACTCAAAAATTAGGGACAAAGGAATTAATGTACAATTGCTATGGATCCCATCACTTTAATTGTAACTGATTCTGTCATCCATAAATGCTCTCAACTCATTAAGTATAAATTGTGGCATGCTTTTGTCAGAAGCCAGACATAGATATGGTAAGATTGTGGACAGTGGAGTCAGAGTGCACATGCTGTGGATTCCATCTCACATTGGTCTTCAGATGCATGATAGAACTGATAAATTGGCTAAGCTGTATGCTTTCAAAGAGGGGGTAGATTACAATCTTGGGTTGTCATTTAGCAGTTTGAGAACAATAATACGAAAAGAACTTCAAATGAACTTTATTGACTTCAGACTTAGGGAGATTGACACAAGTCAGTCCATCTATCATCATTCCATCATGCAGGAGGAGCCACATGTCTATGGTGCATCCAACAAGATAAGCAGACTCTTGGATGTCACTACTGCCCGGCTCCGGCTGGGTTACAAGTATCTTTGGCAGGTTAAATCACCACCACCAGATGTAGACCAAACGAAATGTAAACTTTGCCAGATGGACTATTGTCACACATTGCGTCATTATGTACTGGAGTGTGATAAAATTAATGAATTTAGAAACAACTCACTCAGAAGTGTTCAAGAAATGGCTAAGTATTTTATCCACAGTGGTATATTGCAGACCATTCTGGAGAAATACCCTGACTTTGCTAGCTGTAAATAAAGCATTACCACATGTGTGCATGTGTGCATGTGTGTGTGTGATAGATAGGATAGGATAGGATTTCGTTCGGATTTTTAACCCCGGAGGGTTAGCCACCCAGGATAACCCAAGAAAGTCAGTGCGTCATCGAGGACTGTCTAACTTAAACCATACCCCCGGCCGGGATTGAACCCGCGGTCATAGAGTCTCAAAACTCCAGCCCGTCGCGTTAGCCACTAGACCAGCTAGCCACAATAAGATTCATCCAACTAGGTATATTTCTACACCAATCGTGTCATTACGATTTCTTAAGTCACTGTCTAACTTATTTCCATTGGGGTCCTTAATCTTGTCCCCCAGGATGCGACCCACACCAGTCGACTAACACCCAGGTACCTATTTGCTGCTAGGTGAACAGGACAACAGGTGTAAGGTGTGTGTGTGTGTGTGTGTGTGCGTGTGTGTGTGTGTGTGTGTGTGTGTGTGTGTGTGTGTGTGTGTGTGTGTGTGGGTGTGTGTGTGTGTGTGTGGGGTGTGTGTGAGGGTGTGTGTGTGTGTGTGTTGTGGTGTGTGTGTGTGTGTGTGTGTGTGTGTGGTGCGTGCGTGTGTGTGGGTGTGTGTGAGGGTGTGTGTGCGGGTGTGTGTGAGGGTGTTGTGTGTGTGTGTGTGTGCGTGTGTGTGTGTGTTGTGTGTGTGCGTGTGTGGGTGTGTGTGCGTGTGTGGGTGTGTGGGTGTGTGTGTGTGTGTGGGTGTACTCACCTATTTGTACTCACCTATTTGTGGTTGCAGGGGTCGAGTCCTAGCTCCTGGCCCCGCCTCTTCACCGGTTGCTACTGGCCCCTCTCTCCCCGCTCCATGAGCTTTATCAAACCTCGTCTTAAAACTGTGTATGGTTCCTGCCTCCACTACATCATTTTCTAGGCTATTCCACTGCCTTACAACTCTATGACTGAAGAAATACTTCCTACTATCTCTCTGACTCATTTGTGTCTTCAACTTCCATTGTGGCCTCTTGTTTCTGTGTCCCCTCCCTGGAACATCCTGTCTTTGTCCACCTTGTCTATTCCACGCAGTATTTTATATGTCGTTATCATGTCTCCCCTGACCCTCCTGTCCTCCAGTGTGGTCAGGCCGATTTCCCTTAATCTTTCTTCATAGGACATTCCCCTTAGCTCTGGAACTAACCTTGTCGCAAACCTTTGTACTTTCTCTAGTTTCTTGACGTGCTTTATCAAGTGCGGGTTCCAAACAGGTGCTGCATACTCCAGTATGGGCCTGACATACACGGTGTACAGTGTCTTGAATGATTCCTTACTAAGGTATCGGAATGCTGTTCTCAGGTTTGCCAGGCGCCCGTATGCTGCAGCAGTTATCTGATTGATGTGTGCTTCCGGAGACATGCTCGTGTATACTCACCCCAAGATCTTTCTCCTTGAGTGAGGTTTGCAGTCTTTGGCCACCTAGCCTATACTCTGTCTGTGGTCTTCTGTGCCCTTCCCCTATCTTCATGACTTTGCATTTGGCAGGATTAAATTCGAGAAGCCATTTGCTGGACCAGGTGTCCAGTCTGTCCAGGTCTCTTTGAAGTCCTGCCTGGTCTCATCAGATTTAATTCTCCTCATTAACTTCACATCATCTGCAAACAGGGACACTTCTGAATCCAACCCTTCCGTCATGTCGTTCACATATACCAAAAATAGCACTGGTCCTAGGACCGACCCCTGTGGGACCCCGCTCGTCACAGGTGCCCACTGTGATACATCATTACGTACCATGACTCGTTGTTGCCTCCCTGTCAGGTATTCTCTGATCCATTGCAATGCCCTTCCTGTTATATGCGCCTGATGCTCTAGCTTCTGCACTAATCTCTTGTGAGGAACTGTGTCAAAGGCCTTCTTGCAGTCCAAGAAGATGCAATCAACCCACCCCTCTCTCTCTTGTCTTACTTCTGTTATTTTATCATAAAACTCCAGAAGGTTTGTGACACAGGATTTGCCTTCCGTGAATCCGTGCTGGTTGGCATTTATACTCCTGTTCCGTTCCAGGTGCTCCACCACTCTCCTCCTGACAATCTTCTCCATAATTTTGCATACTATACACGTCAATGACACAGGTCTATAGTTTAGTGCCTCTTTTCTGTCTCCTTTTTTAAAAATGGAAACTACATTTGCCGTCTTCCATACCTCAGGGAGTTGCCCAGTTTCCAGGGATGTGTTGAAGATTGTGGCAAGTGGCACGCACAACATATCTGCTCCCTCTCTAAGGACCCACGGGGATGTTGTCCGGTCCCATTGCCTTTGAGGTATCGATGTCCCTTAGCAGTTTTCTTCACCTCCTCCTCATCTGTATGTATGTCGTCCACACCTTGTTGGTGTATTCCTTGCTGGTGTCCCCCCTCTGGTCTGTCCCCTAAGAGTCCTTCCTGTCTCTATTGTAATACTTCCTTAAATCTCGTGTTTTAGCTCCTCACATACCTCTTGATCGTTTCTTTGTGAGTTCTCCACCTTCTTTCCTCAGCCTTATCACCTGGTCCTTGACTGTTGTCTTCCTCCTAATGTGGCTATACAACAGTTTCGGGTCAGATTTGACTTTCGATGCTATGTCGTTTTCATACTGTCGCTGGGCCTCCCTCCTTATCTGTGCATACTCGTTTCTGGCTCTTCTACTAATCTCCTTGTTTTCCTGGGTCCTATGCCTCCTGTACCTTTTCCATTCTCTGTTGCACTTAGTTTTTGCCTCCCTACACCTTCGGGTAAACCAAGGACTCGTTTTGGTCTTCCTATTATTTCTGTTTCCCTTGGGAACAAAACTTTCCTCTGCCTCCTTGCACTTTGTTGCCACATATTCCATCATCTCGTTTACTGATTTTCCTACCATTTCTCTGTCCCACTGAACCTCCTGCAGGCAGTTTCTCGTACCTGTGTAGTCCCCCCTTTTATAGTTTGGCCTGTCCCCTTCAGTTCCTGTTACCTTCTCCACTTGTAACTCTACTATATAGTCAAAACTCAGCACCACATGATCGCTAGCTCCAAGGGGCCTCTCGTAAGTGATGTCCTCAATGTCCGAACTGCTCAGGGTGAACACAAGATCCAGTCTTGCTGGCTCATCCTCCCCTCTCTCTCTGGTTGTGTCCCTGACATGTTGATGCATGAGGTTTTCAAGTACCACATCCATCATCTTGGCTCTCCATGTTTCGGGACCCCCATGTGGCTCCAGGTTTTCCCAGTCGATCTCCCTGTGGTTGAAATCGCCCATTACCAGTAACTTTGCTCTGCTCGAGTGAGCTCTTCTTGCCACCTCAGCCAGTGTGTCCACCATCACCCTGTTGTTTTTCTTCGTACTCCTCTCTTGGCCTCCTGCAGTTCTGTTAAACCTAAAACCCAATCTAACTTTATTATTTTTTAAATACACTACCTAACAGAATCACTACCTAACTGAATGCAACCATATGACCTGTCTTTGTAATACTCACTTGTGCTTTATAGTTATCTGTTTACATTAATGTTTTATCACTGATTTCATCATTGCTTAGTAGCAGCGCTGTATAGTCCTTGTGGCTTAGCGCTTCTTTTTGATTATAATAATAATAATAATCATTGCTTAGTTAATCTTAAGTTAATTTTAAGCCAGCCCGTAATGCTATGCATAGTATAAGTGGCTTTGGCATACTGCTCTTATCTGTATTTTTTTTGTACCTCTGTATGTGTGCACAAATTGGAAATAAATAAATAAATAAATACATCACTCCAATGACTACTTTATGTTCTCCGGACTGAATTGTACCTACAATGTAGTCTCTTTCTCCACTTTATGTTCTCCGGACTGAATTGTACCTACAATGTAGTCTCTTTCTCCAATCATGTCCATGCCTTCCATTTCCTCAAATCCCCATCGGTGTTTTATGAGCAGTGCAACCCCTCCTCCCCCTCTACTCCTTCTATCTTTCCTCAGGATCTGATATCCTGTTGGGAAGATTGTGTCTGTTATTGTCTAAGCGAGTTTTGTTTCTGTGACTGCTATGATGTCTGGGGATTTTTCACTGATTCTTTCATTCCACTCCTCATGTTTATTCGTTATTCCATCCGCGTTTGTGTACCAAACCTTTAGTTTCTTTTCTATCATTGTGGTCATGCAAGAATATTGGGGTTGGTGGGGGCCTATATGGGGCTGTGGTGTAGGTGGGGTTTGTGTTGATGGGGGTGGGGGTCAGAATGCCCATAAGGGACAGCTGTTGGGGTGAGGTTTGTGATATGGGGGTTGGTGGTAGAGGGAACAGTGAGTGGGTTGTAGTATAGGTTGCTCAGTTGCGTTGGGAATGTCGCGGGTGGAGTCTTTTGGTGGGAGATTCTGTGGGGTGTGTTTGCCCTTCCTCCTGTGTGTGTGTGGGTGTGTGTGAGGGTGTGTGTGTGGGTGTGTGTGAGGGTGTGTGTGTGTGGGTGTTGGTGTGTGTGTGTGTGGGTGTGTGTGTGTGGGTGTGCGTCCTTGTGTGTATGCATATATTTGTACGCTCGTGTGCACATGTCCGTGCGTGCGCCCTCTTGTGTGTATGTGCGCGCGCGCGCTAGTGTGGGTGTATGATCCACTTAATATTTGTATTTATAACTCATTACAATTGTGACCAGGTGTGGACGTATCAGTGGTTCATTACTTTGTAATTTGTTCATGACTGTAACCATGTATAGGAGTGAAGCTGATTCATTACCTCTGTAACTTGCCATGATTATGACCAGATCTACCTGGAGTTCATTACCTTTGTAACTAGTTCAGCTATCATAACTTTGGGGTCCAGTCACTGGACCCATTATGTACCTTTGTAATCTTTTGACTACCGCCCACAGGATGGGTATGGGGTGCATAAAGATATTAAACTAAAGTGTGTGTGTGTGTGTGTGTGTACTCACCTATTTGTACTCACCTATTTGTGGTTGCAGGGGTCGAGTCCTAGCTCCTGGCCCCGCCTCTTCACCGGTTGCTACTAGACCCTCTCTCTCCCCGCTCCATGAGCTTTATCAAACCTCGTCTTAAAACTGTGTATGGTTCCTGCCTCCACTACGTCATTTTCTAGGCTATTCCACTGCCTTACAACTCTATGACTGAAGAAATACTTCCTACTATCTCTCTGACTCATTTGTGTCTTCAACTTCCAATTGTGGCCTCTTGTTTCTGTGCCCCCTCCCTGGAACATCCTGTCCTTGTCCACCTTGTCTATTCCACGCAGTATTTTATATGTCGTTATCATGTCTCCCCTGACCCTCCTGTCCTCCAGTGTCGTCAGGCCGATTTCCCTTAATCTTTCTTCATAGGACATTCCCCTTAGCTCTGGAACTAACCTTGTTGCAAACCTTTGTACTTTCTCTAGTTTCTTGACGTGCTTTATCAAGTGCGGGTTCCAAACAGGTGCTGCATACTCCAGTATGGGCCTGACATACACGGTGTACAGTGTCTTGAATGATTCCTTACTAAGGTGTCGGAATGCTGTTCTCAGGTTTGCCAGGCGCCCATATGCTGCAGCAGTTATCTGATTGATGTGTGCTTCCGGAGACATGCTCGGTGTTATACTCACCCCAAGATCTTTCTCCTTGAGTGAGGTTTGCAGTCTTTGGCCACCTAGCCTATACTCTGTCTGTGGTCTTCTGTGCCCTTCCCCTATCTTCATGACTTTGCATTTGGCAGGATTAAATTCGAGAAGCCATTTGCTGGACCAGGTGTCCAGTCTGTCCAGGTCTCTTTGAAGTCCTGCCTGGTCCTCATCAGATTTAATTCTCCTCATTAACTTCAGATCATCTGCAAACAGGGACACTTCTGAGTCTAACCCTTCCGTCATGTCGTTCACATATACCAAAAATAGCACTGGTCCTAGGACCGACCCCTGTGGGACCCCGCTCGTCACAGGTGCCCACTGTGTGTGTGTGTGTGTGTGTGTGTGTGTGTGTGTGTGTGTGTGTGTGTGTGTGTGTGTGTGTGTGTGTGTGTGTGTGTGTGTGTGTGTGTGTGTGTGTGTGTGACTCAACAATCAATATTTGCACCAATAACTCATTACAGTTGTGACCGGGTGTGGAAGTGTGAATTGCTCATTACTCTATAATTTGTTCATGATTGTAGCCAAAGTATAAACGTAAGTAACCATTCTACAGAATTCATTACCTTTGTAACTTGTGATCTCATTACCTTTGTACCTAGTTCAGCTATCAAAACTTTGGGGGCCCAGTCCCTGGACCCATTACGTACCTCTGTAATCTGTAAATACCTTTGTAACTTGTCATGATTGTGACCAGACTTACCTGGAGTTCATTACCTTTGTAAATTGTGAGTTCATTACCTTTGTAAATTGTGAGTTCATTACCTTTGTAAATTGTGAGTTCATTACCTCTGTAACTTGCTCAGCTATCAAAACTTTGGAGTCCAGTCCCTGGACCAATTATGTACCTCTGTAATCTTTTGACTACCGCCCACAGGATGGGTATGGGGTGCATAATAAACATATTAAACTAACTAAAAAAAACTCCCATCACACATTGGATTACTCCTTCATGATAAAGTTGATATGTTAGCCAAGAAGAGTATCGAGAAGGAGAATGTAGAATATAATTTTGGGTATAACTGTGTCTAGCATTAGGAATAATAT
Organism: Cherax quadricarinatus; assembly: GCF_026875155.1. NCBI lineage: Eukaryota > Metazoa > Arthropoda > Malacostraca > Decapoda > Parastacidae > Cherax > Cherax quadricarinatus. Next base: position 8,776 of record NW_026472451.1, read on the forward strand.
TAGGAGAGAAGTAAATAATGAAAATGATTGTTATAGGAATGCAGTTAGAAGCCTGAGTAGATCTATAACCCACTATGATAACATGAACGTAGATAAGTATGTTTATGGAGCAACTTGCAATGTGAACAGACTGACTGATGTTGTAGTGGCCAGGCTTAGGCTTGGTTACAAGTACTTCTGGCAGTTTGGGAGACACACAGATGATGATCAAACTAAATGTAAATTATGTGATCAGGCATATGGTCACTCTTGAACACTATGTGCTTAATTGTCCACTTATTGAGGAATAGAGAGACAGACAGTATAATAACCTATGTGACATGTCAAGATATCTTATTAATGAAAATAAGATACCAGATATACTAAGCAAATTTCCTAAATTTGCTTGTAACAGATAAGTGAACTATAGATATGTAGATATAAATCCATATGTATTCCTGTTAACCCTTTGGGGCCTAGTTCCTAGGCCTTTTGTGTATCCATATGCTCTCGCGCTACCGTCCACAGGATGGATATGGGGTGCAGAATAAACTAGCCACTTCGGTGGCAAAATCTAAAATCTAATCCTTGTACAACTATGTATCATGTCCAAATAAACTATATTTTGACTGGTGTACAAAGAAACCCACTATCATACCAGGGTATCATACCAGGGTATCATACCAGGGTATCATACCAGGGTATTATACCAGGGTATCATAACAGGGTATCATACCAGGGCATTTCAGACAGACTTAATTTAATACTTAAATACTACTTAATTAAGTCTAGATAGGTAAAGATTATTATTATAATCAAGGGGAAGCGCTAAACCCGGAGGATTATACAGCACCTGGGGGGGGATGTGGAAGGCATTCAGGCTTAATTCGGGGAACTGGAGCACAGATCCAATTCCCTAAATCAAGAGCCCCTCACCAACATCAAGGAACCTTCCTTGAGGGGTAGATAGGTAAAGAGTAGTATATTCCAAGTATTATTTATTTAACTTTACTTATATACTTTACTTATATACATATTTGATCAGTAAGGTCAGAAATCACACATTATATTGTGTAAATAAGTCAAGGACCTCATTGGATATGAGTCACTTTATCTGACCGTTTTTTTTGGGTTATTCTAGGTAAGTAAGTTTATTTAGGCACAGGTACACATAAGTACAAATATCATACATAGTGTAAATTACTTGTGATAATCTAAAAAAGTCAGATTTATTTCCACTGGCGTCCTTATAGGTAATGTACACATAGACCACTTTCTCTAGCTGATGCTTCAATATTTTGACAGTCTTCTGCATGTGTCTCTCATTTAACATTCTCTCACTTCCATTACATGGAAATGAGAGAATGTATCCATGTTTAATGTATCCAGATCCTGTGAAGAGTTACATACATTTAACTTAGTTAAGTTAGGTTCTACACAATAAACCCACATAAACCATCTAATATTGACCATTTGTAGAAATAAATTATCTATCAATTCTAACCAAGAACCCAAGTCAATAATGACCCAATATTTTAAGAAATAACACACCAATAATTTTTATTTTCCTTTGTAATTATCATTTTTGTAGCCTTATACTCGTGTATGATACTGAACTTCATTAATCATAAATTAATTTTCAGGACAAATTTCTTTATTGATTTATTGGATTTGAAGGCGATCGGAAGATGCATTCTACAGTTACTTAATTAAAATCAGTATCACACTTTGTTTAATGTAATTTGGACGTACGCATCCCAGTAACAATGTGAAGCTTCCGCCAATGCTAAAAGTTTGAATCCGACCGGAAGCATTCTCTGGGGTTTACCTGGAGAGTTTCGGGGTCAACGCCCCCGTAGCCCGGTCTATGACCAGGCCTCATGGTGGATCAGGGCCTGATCATACAGGCTGTTACTGCTAGCTGTACGCAATCCATCGTACGAGCCACAGCCCGGCTGGTCAAGCACCAACTTTAGGTGTTTGTCCAGTGCCAGCCTGAAGACTGCCAGGGGTCTATTGGTAATCCCCCTTATGTATGCTGGGAGGCAGTTGAACAGTCTCGGGCCCCTGACACTTATTGTATGGTCTCTTAACATGCTAGTGACACCCCTGCTTTTCATTAGGGGGATGTTGCATCGTCTGCCAAGTCTTTTGCTTTCGTAGTGAGTGATTTTCGTGTGCAAGTTGGGTACTAGTCCCTCTAGGATTTTCCAGGTGTATATAATCATGTATCTCTCCCGCCTGCGTTCCAGGGAATACAGGTTCAGGAACTTCAAGCGCTCCCAGTAATTGAGGCATTTTATCTCAGTTATGTGTGCCGTGAAGGTTCTCTACATTTTCTAGGTCAGCAATTTCACCTGCCTTGAAAGATGCTGTTAGTGCGCAGCAATATTCCAGCCTAGATAGAACAAGCGACCTGAATAGTGTCATCATGGGCTTGGCATCCCTAGTTTTGAAGGTTCTCATTATCCATCCTGTCATTTTTCTAGCAGATGCGATTGATACAATGTTATGGTCCTTGAAGGTGAGATCTTCCGACATGATCACTCCCAGGTCTTTGACGTTGGTTTTTCACTCTATTTTGTGGAAGGAATTTGTTTTGTACTCTGATGAAGTTTTAATTTTCTCACGTTTACTATATCTGAGTAATTGAAATTTCTCATCGTTGAACTTCATATTGTTTTCTGCAGCCCACTGAAAGATTTGGTTGATGTCCGCCTGGAGCCTTGCAGTGTCTGCAATGGAAGACAGTCATGCAGATTCGGGTGTCATCTGCAAAGAAGACACGGTGCTGTAGCTGACATCCTTGTCTATGTCAGATATGAGGATGAGAAACAAGATGGGAGAGAGTACTGTGCCTTGTGGAACAGAGCTTTTTACCGTAGCTGCCTCGGACTTTACTCTCTCCAGGTTGACTACTACTTTTTGTGTTCTGTTTGTGAGGAAATTATAGATCCATCTACCAACTTTTCCTTTTATTCCTTTAGCACGCATTTTGTGCGCTATTATGCAATGGTCACGCTTGTCGAAGTCTTTTGCAAAGTCTGTATATATTACATCTGCATTCTTTTTGTCTTCTAGAGCATCCAGAACCTTGTCGTAGTGATCCAATAGTTGGGACAGACAGGAGCGACCTGCTTTAAACCCATGTTGCCCTGGTACACCCTGTCAACTAATTATACGAATACCACCTGGTGGTTCACGCTTACACTCACTCACCCATTTGACCATAAACAGAAATATCAATCTCAATCTCAAAATAACGAGTCTTAACTAGTCATAAGTTGCCCTGTGATACTCCAATACTGAAACTATGTATAGTGCCAAAACAAAAGCATTCACATTGCTAAACTCACAAACTAGTATTTAGTCACTTAGCCATAATACCAACTTACCTCATAATTTTGTAATATTTTAAACTTAAGATTTAATCTAAGTGCCCAAAATGCCTAGCCATGCTAGGGGCTCTAGTGGTAC
>NW_026472452.1:0-11252 GCF_026875155.1 Cherax quadricarinatus
CTACACTCGTAATACTGACTAGCCGGCTGCAGTACCCTATGTGAGGGGGCCTTTGAATACTGCTGAGGTCAGCACAATATGAAAGACCGTGACTCAGGCAGAGACGGTTGGTCGTTGAGTCTACGGACGGTTACTGGTAACTGGTTACTACTACTGAGACTGGTAACTGGTTACTACTACTGAGATTCTCCTGCTTGATTTGAAGCCGCTAGAATTTATGAGTACAGTGGACCCCCGCATAACGATATTAATCCGTTCATGAGAGCTCATTGTTATGCGAAATTATCGTTATGCGAATGAATTTTCCCCATAAGAAATAATGGAAATCAAATTAATCCGTGCAAGACACCCAAAAGAATGAAAAAAAAAAATTTTACCACATGAAATATACATTTTCCTACACACAAAGAGAAGGATACATGCACAATAGTAGAGTAGTACATGCACAGTATATATTGTGCATGTACTACTCTACTAAATGAAGAATAAATGACACTTACCTTTATTGAAGATGCAGCAATGACTGATGAGACACTGTGTCCTGGGAGTGCCTTTTCCTCCTGAGTACTGTAGGTCCTGTTTGGCATTTTCTTCCAGAACAGGCCTTATCACACTGTGTATGCCACTACGATTCTTAAATCTCTCAAACCAACCTTTGCTGGCTTTAAATTCACCAATATGAGCACTAGTTCCAGGCGTTTTTCCCTGTTCACCTGGGTGTTAGTCGACTGGTGTGGGTTGCATCCTGGGAGACAAGATTAAGGACCCCAATGGAAATAAGTTAGAGAGTCCTCGATGATGCAATGACTTTCTTGGGTTATCCTGGGTGGCTAACCCTCCGGGGTTAATCGTTTCTCGGTAATTGTTTCACGTTAAGCCACACCAACAGCTGTGGTGCAGCTGACCATGGTGCAGCAGCAGCTGTGGTGCAGCAACAGCTGACCATGGTGCAGCTGTGGTGCAGCAGCAGCTGTGGTGCAGCAACAGCTGACTGGTCCAATTTATCAGCTGACCGTGGAGCAGCAGCAGCTGACTGTGGTACGATAGTATTTATCACCCTTTTTACCACAGGGTTGGCACTAGAAGCTTTCTTTGGGCCCATGGTGGCTTATTTAGCAGTTACAAGCACTATAAATAATGGAATAATACAAAATGTATCGAATGTATGCATGCAACCGGCCACCCTGGCTTGTAAACAATGACGGCAAGGCAGGCGCTCAGGCTGGACGGACAGGTTCGGGACGAGTCATGTTCAGAAACAGCTGATGGTGCAACAGCAGCTAACCGTGGTGCAGCAGCAGCTGACTGATCCAGCAACAGCTGACTGATCCAGCAACAGCTGACTGATCCAGCAACAGCTGACTGATCCAGCAACAGCTGACTGATCCAGCAACAGCTGACTGATCCAGCAACAGCTGACTGATCCAGCAACAGCTGACTGATCCAGCAACAGCTGACTGATCCAGCAACAGCTGACTGATCCAGCAACAGCTGACTGATCCAGCAACAGCTGACTGTCCAGCAACAGCTGACTGGTCCAGCAACAGCTGACTGGTCCAGCAACAGCTGACTGGTCCAGCAACAGCTGACTGATCCAGCAACAGCTGACTGGTCCAGCAACAGCTGACTGATCCAGCAACAGCTGACTGATCCAGCAACAGTTGACTGGTCCAGCAACAGCTGACTGGTCCAGCAACAGCTGACTGTCCAGCAACAGCTGACTGGTCCAGCAACAGCTGACTGTCCAGCAACAGCTGACTGGTCCAGCAACAGCTGACTGATCCAGCAACAGCTGACTGATCCAGCAACAGCTGACTGATCCAGCAACAGCTGACTGGTCCAGCAACAGCTGACTGGTCCAGCAACAGCTGACTGTCCAGCAACAGCTGACTGATCCAGCAACAGCTGACTGATCCAGCAACAGCTGATCGTGGTGCAGCAGCAGCTAACTGATCCAGCAACAGCTGACTGGTCCAGCAACAGCTGATCATGGTGCAGCAGCAGCTGACTGATCCAGCAACAGCTGACTGGTCCAGCAACAGCTGATCATGGTGCAGCAGCAGCTGACTGATTCAGCAACAGCTGACTGATCCAACAACAGCTGATCGTGGTGCAGCAGCAGCTGACTGTGGTATGATAGTATTTCTCACCCTTTTTACCACTGTGTTAGCACTAGAGGCTTTCCTGGGGCCCATGGTCACTTATTTTGCAGATGAAATCACCAAAAATGCTGTAATAATACGAAATGTTCCAATTGTATGCTTGGATGTTACCGCGGAGGCTGGCTTGTAAACAATGCCACCGGCGAAACATGTGAAGCTGGCTCAGGCCGCCCATTAGAAGCGTCCCGGACGAATAGCGTCGAGCGAGTTTTTTAGCGGTATGCGAGGCAAAATTTTAGTGATAAAATGTATCGGTATGCGGATTTAACGTTATGTGATGCCAACGGTATGCGAGGGTCCACTGTATATATATGTCAAACACGGTACCTCGTAAGACGTATATATACGGCCGCGACAGTCAAAGGGTTAAAGGTAGATTTACATGCACAAAAGAATGAACATTCAACATGACAGTTACCTTTATTGAAGGCTGTTGTTGATGAATGGAAAACAGGGAGGAGGAGAGAGGGAAGAGAGGTTATTGTTTGGAAGGGGAATCTCCATCCATAAGGACTCTAGGTCACTTGAGGGGTCACTTCCCTAGCTTAACCCTTTCAGGGTCGGCAGGCCCTCTCCTAAGCTTGTTCTCAGGGTCGGAAATTTTTGGGGAAAAAAAAAAAATTATTTTTTCTCGTGAAATGATAGAGAACCTCTTCCTGATCATAATGACACCAAAATTATGAAATTTGATGAAAAACTTACGGAATTATGCTCTTGCAAAGTTAGTGGTCTCAACGATGTTTATGCATGGGCGATTTCGCCCACTTTGAGCCCTACTTTCGGCCAATTCCAATGTACCAGTCAACAAAAATCATACCTATATCGCTAGAACTCCATTTTTTCTATCGAATGAGTACAAGAAACCACCCATTTACTGATTTCAACTATCCAATAAAGTGGTCAGAAATTTGCAATTTTGTCAATTTCACACAAATTTCAAAAGATGCCAATTTACAAATAGGGTCCAGAATAAACAAGACAGACATTCCTGGCACTAAAATAACATTTCCTCTGTTAATTACTCACATCCCCAGGCCTCTGTTCCATTTCTTTTGCTTTCCACTTTGAATTTTTATTCTTACAAAAAATAGAAGATTTATGTTATGCAGCCTACTGCATTAGTGTAGAAATGGTATAAATAATATCAGCGCACTTGTGAAAGAATATTAGACTCACCAGTTGACGTGCATTGGACGCATGGCATGATTTGTTTACCTTTGAACTTTGGCAAAAATCGAACATTTCTGCTACTTTGAGCTCAATTTCAAGATACTTTTCATTGTGAAACCAATCAAAGTCATCTCAATTTCCCTAACATGTCTTCCATTCTATAAAATGAGACCAGGAAAACAAGAATACAACCATAAATAGCACATGAAAATACACTGCAAATTCGCTGTTTTAACCCTTTCGGGGTGCAGAGGCCAAATTTCAATGTGCGCACCAGGGTCCAAGAATTTTAAAAAAATAATTTTGCTATTTTTTCTTATGAAATGATAGAGAATCTTTTTCTGAAGGTAATAAAAAAAAAGTAAAAAATTTGATGGAAAATTGACGAAATTATGCCTTCGCGAATTTTGATGTGTCAGCGATATTTACGCATCGGCAATTTTGCCGACTTTGACTCTCATTTTAGGCCAATTACCATATTCCTGTCGACCAAATTCTTAGCTATTTCACTAGTATTACTTCTATTTTATCGAATGAGCCCAAGAAATGATCAAGTCAACTGTTTCAACTACAAAATAAAGTGATTGGAAATTGGTAATTTGGCCAATTTAGTGCAAAGTTCAAAATATTCCAATTTCAAAATAGGTTCCAGAATAAACAATGCAGGCATTCCTGGCACTAAACTAACATTTCCTCTGTTCATTAGTTACGTTTTCAGACTTTACAAATGAAATCCATTTTGATTTTTAATTCACAAAATGAATTTTTATTCAGACCAAAAAATAGAAGATTTACTGTCATGCAATATTGTAATAATTGTGTAAATAATATCAGCACATATGTGAACATATATTAGACCCACCAGCTGGCGTGTATTAGATGTGTGAGGTCATTTGTTTACTTTTGAACATCGGCAAAAATTTAACATTTCCGCTACTTTGAGCTCATTTTCAAGCCGTTTTCCGTACTAAAATCAATCAAAATCATCTCTAATTCTGTAATATATCTTCCATTCTATCAAATGAGACCAAGAAATCGCAAATACAACTTTAAAAAATATACAAAAAAAAAAAAAAAAAGCACTGCAAAGCCGCTGTTGTAATAGAAAATTACGGTCACGGTTTTTTCTCTCATTATGTACTGTGTGCTGCAGGATTTGTTTTATAAGGTGCACACATACCACAGATGTATTCTCTCATATCTAGGTCCAAATTTACCATTCACAGTTTATCAGAGTGAGCTGAGCTCATGGCTTAGATCTACAGTTTGGACCCTCAACGTAAAGCTGTAGATCTATGGCACGGACCCTGAAAGGGTTAAACCAAAAACATGGTCAGTTTTTTTTTTTTTTCTCATTATGCACTGTGTGCTGCAGGATTTTTTTTATACTGTGCACACTGACCACATAGTCCCATTCTTTCATATGTAAGCCTACCAGCTTTCTCTCTCTAGATTTGAAGGCACTAGAATTTATGTGTACTAGTACGGCACCAACCCTGGCGTGCAAGCTGTACTAGTACGGCAAGAACCCTGAAAGGGTTAAATATAGATTTACATGCAGAAAAGAACGCCAAATAAATGTTAAGCACTAATAAAATGTATAAATGAACATTTAACATCACACTTGCCTTTACTGAAGACTCTTGTTGGTGTATGGCAGATGGGGCAGAGGGAGGGGAGGCGAGTTTATTGTTGGAGAATATGACACTAATATCAACTCTATGGCTTATTTATCTATCACAATTCAACTAATATGACATAATAAACAATATTAATAACACTGAAACATGGAATATACTCTAGAATGAATAAAATAAGTCTTCATGAATGTCACAAGATGTGTTGTGTTGTTGTTGGGTGTATAAGGGCCACTGAGAGCACAAGCCGTCCATAATGGTGGTGAAGCAGCAGCTGAGGTGGCGGTGTTTTCTGTAGCCCTACATAATTCCAACAACATTGGAGGAGTTGGTAGAATTGCTGAATCACTGAAGAAGGCACCCTCTACCACCATCACAACCACTACCACCATCACTACCACCTTCTACCACTATCACAACTGCTACCAGCATCACTACCACCCTCTACCACTATCACAACTGCTAGCACCCTCTACCACCATCACTACCTCCCTCTACCACTATCACAACTACTAGCACCCTCTACCACCATCACTACCACCCTCTACCACTATCACAGCTGCTACTACTCTACCACCATCACTTTCGTATTCATCTACAAACTTTTTCTTAAGTTGTGTGTTTCTCACATTCTTTACCAAAGGGCTGGCACTAGAAGCTTTCTTTGGAGCCATGGTGACTTATTTAGCAGTTGTAAGCACTAAAACGAATGACTATTTGCAAGTCAAATGACGATTCACGAGTCTATGTTTTGACAAAAATGACGCTACGATTTTCGAAAATTACGACTTTCGAGCCTTACAATTATCGAGGGTCCACTGTACGTACTGTGTTACTTTTGCAATGACCAAGCTACTCAATTTTGGGAGACTAAATGTAATTCAAAATATGTATGATAGCTAATGATACATAACAAAAGCAACTACTTATTTTTACAACTGGCCATATATAATTTCGTCCAGTGTTTTTACTGACCTTGTTGATACGATGAAGGCTGACTACTAGAGTATACTCCTGATCTGCGTGAACTTCAATCCAGTCCTTGTCTTTCCGGTTCTCCACTGTGCAGAAGGTAATAAAATTATGTAATCAAAGTAACACTTTATATGTTTTCTTGAAAGAGTAAAATTTTCTATATCTCTATGTCTACACTGTTTAGTTATAAAAAAATACAAAATATATTACATATAGTTGCTAGAAGCAAGGGGCTTAGTAACCCCTTCTCCTGCATAAATTATTAAATGTAAAAAGAAAAACTTTCGTTTTTCTTTTTAGGTCACCATGCCCTAGTGAGAGACAGCTGGTGCATTAAAAAAAAAATATGTATAGTCTTACCAGTAGTCCTAATATTAATTTTGGCATCAGTTTGGTTTTCAGAGTTGTCCCACCATCCTCTTACTACCACACTAACACTCAACATTGGTAGTTGCTGAAGAGTTTTAAACACATTCTCAATCTGTCCCTCATCCAGTTCCTGACGTAACATTCCTGCCAGCCTTTCGTATTTCCCACCAACAATGTGCACCAGCTCCGGCAGACACTGGATGTTGTTTCCTGCATGTCTATGGAAAAGATAAATTGACAAACATAAAATATTTGAATCATAATAACCACACACTTCTGGCAAGAATGAGTGATTATAAATTTCCCTCTCTTCTTTGGGGTCACCCTACGATGGTGGAAATACCAATAGTTGAAAAGGAATTTATTTTTTCCTTATTTGTACCAGAAGTTATTTACAATATTTTAAGATATGCAATTTTTTGCTGAGAACATATAAGAAAAACCTGCCATTAATTTGCTTTGATATTCCACTGAGCCTTTTTCTTAAAAAATCATTTACATTGTATACCACTTCATACAGTGACTAGTTTCTATTTGGGTTAACCAATACTAGCTTACTGAAGCTATCATCATCTTTCCATACAATGCTATTATTAACATCATGAAGAAGGGTTAAACCTATACAGGTTATATAGCACCTGGGAAATAGAATGGCAGTCAGATCTGTTTAAAAAGAAAAAGGGAGGGCATTTTAATTTGTTTTAACCAACAGAATGTGTCTAGCATCAAGACACCTACCTCCCTTGAAGAGTAAGCAATGATAGGAAAGCCATAACAAAAAAATGTTAACAAATGTTTAATAACTAATGAAATGGTTTGCATACTGAGGAGCATACTAGTGTCTGAAAGGGACTATACAATAGATATTTTTTTAAAAGGGAAGGAGGAAATAAAAAAAAGAGAAATTTATGACAATTTTCCCCTTTGTAAATAATAGTGTGTCATATCAGTAAAAACTACAAGAAAAAAAAAAGTCTCATGAAACTGCAAAGAAAGTTAAATTTAAGTGAAGAATGAAAAACAATTGTTCATGGAAGTAGCAAGAATAATGATTTTATTTTCGGGGTGTAAGCTCCTACATATCTGTAGCGGGGATAATTTTACTTCACTCTATACACTCTAATAACACAGTCAGATTATCTGCTTGACTTACTTAAAACAGTACAATGTTTCAGAATGATGGTGGGAGAGTGAGGAGAGTTTTCTGTATGCCCCGTGCCTGATATCATCTGCATTAACACTTGTACCTGCAGAGATGATGCTAACCATCCTGCACATCCACACATGTCCAGCATAGCCTAAAATATGAAAAAACAAAAATTAAGTGACTGGGTTCTCTTCAGAGACTACTACTCTGCTTAGAAATCCCAAGTGAACCACTAAGACTTGCCCATTCCAGTTTCTTACCCAAAATTTAAAATTACAGGCAGGTCCCACTTTACAGCACTTTGCTGTACAAGTTTTGTTAATACAGTAGGGCCCCACTTATACAGCAGGTTAGGTTCCAGCTAACCGCCTTAGAGCGGAAATTGCCATAAAGTGGAACACCCTTTTTTTTTCCCCTTAAAAATGCATACAAATACTAGATAACAAGTTTACACTAACATATATTAAGTTAGCAATAAAACTAGGCATCAAAAAACAAAAAAAAAATTAAATTCACACATAGAGCACTCATTACTTACCTTAACCCTTTGACTTTTTTGGTCGTAATATATACGTTTTAAAGAGCCACTTTTTTTTGACATATATATACATGGTCCCTCAATAATTCGTCCACATCCGTTCCTGGAAGTGGGACTATTAATCGAAATGACGATTTTCGAATAAATTTTCCCCCATAAGAAATATGTAAATCCAATTCGTTCCCAGACACCCAGAAGTATCAACAAAAAAAATTTTTTTTTACCTAAAAGAGATTTACAGCACAAAAGAAGGGTACATCAACATGACAGTTACCTTTATTGAAGGCTGTTGTTGATGAATGGAAACAGGGAGGAGGAGAAGGGAAGAGAGGTTTTTTGGAAGGGGAATCCCCCTCCAAAAGGACTCTAGGGCGCTAATAAAATGTATAAATGAAACATTGGTAATAGGGGTATTTGATGATGGAACGGTCTGCCAGTAGGGTGATCGAAGCTAAAACATTGGTAGTTTCAAATTTAGGTTGGGATAAATACACAGTGAGAGGTTGGGATTTGAGTCAGACTTCCACCTGACTTTTCTTGGGTACATTTGTTCTGTTAGTGGGTTGGTTTTGTGAAGGACCGGCCCAATATGGGCCAACAGGCTTATTGCAGTGTTCCCCCTTTTCCAATGTTCTAAAAGCTATGGCTTGGGTATTTCAAATTTAAAGTTGGATAAATACACCGAGTGAAAGGGGTTGGATTTGAGTCGGACTTGCACCTGACTTATTGCTTGGGTAGAAATTTGTTCTGTTAGTGGGTTGGATTTGTGAAGACCGGCCTAGTATGGCCAGCAGCCTGTTCCAGTGTTCCTACTTTCTTAAGTTCTTATTTAACATCACACTTACCAGTAAAGGGGGATCGAGGCTAGAACCTTGGGGAGCTTTAAGAAGAGATTGGACAAATATACGATTTGGAGGGGCTGAGTTTGATTTGTGTCATTGGGTACGGAGTAAATTCTTGGGTACTTTGGGTGGAGGTCATTTTTGATAAGGACCTGCTTTTTATGGGCCTGTAGAAACCCGCAGTGTTTTTTCCATTGTTATGTTTTTATTGGGTTTTTGTTTGTGTGAGGGAGGATGGCAAGTTTATTGTTGGGGAATATGACACTAATATCAACTCTATGGCTTATTTTACACAATTCAATTAATATGACATAATAAACAATATTAATAACATAGAAACATGGAATATACTCTAGAATGAATAAAATAAATCATTACGTATGTCCCCCGAGAGGTGTTGTTGTTGTTTTGGGTATATAAGGGCCACTGAGTGTAAGCCGTCCAAATGGTGGTGAAGCAGCAGCTGAGTCGGCGGTGGTTTTTGTAGCCCTATAAAAACTCCCCAAAAACATTGGAGGAGTTTGGCAGAATCACTGAATCACTTAAGAAGGAACCCACTACCACCATCACTATGACCTTCTACCACTATTACAACTGTTACCACCATCAACTCTACCTTCTACCACCATCACTAACCACCAAAGAAAGCTTCAGTGCCAGCCCTTTGGTAAAGAATGTGAGAAACACATAATTTATGAAAAAGTTTGTAGAAAAATACAAAATGGTGGTGGGAGAGTGGAAGCAGTTGTGATAGTGGTTGATGAACATAAGAACATAAGAAAGGAGGATCACTGCAGCAGGCCTGTGGCCCATGCCGGCAGTCCTCACAATTCATCCCACTAACAAAACATTTTCCCAACCCAGTCCTCAATGCTACCCAAGAAATAAGCTCTAATAACTCTATCCACTCAATTGGGACTTGCAAATGAGTGAATAGAGTTATCAGAGCTTATTTCTTGGGTAGCATTGAGGACTGGGTTGGGAAAATGTTTCGTTAGTGGGATGAATTGTAAAGGACCTGCCGAGCATGGACCAACAGGCCTGCTGCAGTGATCCTCCTTTCTTTTGTTCATCAACCACTATCACAACTGCTTCCACTCTACCACCACCATCTTTGTATTTTTCTGCAAACTTTTCATAAATTATGTGTTTCTCACATTCTTTACCGAAGGGCTGGCACTAGAAGCTTTATTTGGAGCCATGGTAGCTTATTTACCACTTGCAAGCACTAAAATCAATGGAATATTATGAAATATTTTGTAGGAGCATGTGAGGGGACTGTCATTCACTGGTAAACAATGGCACACTGGCTGGGAAGGAAAGGCAGAGGCGGCTCAGAGCGTGAGTACGCGTCCGGGACGAAGGACTATTAGGACTATTAGCGAGTTACCGGACCATTTGCGAGCCAATATTTTGACGAAAAAACAGGACTATTTCCGAAATGGACGACTTTCAGGCCGGACAATTATTGAGGGACCACTGTACACAGGTCTCTCTCAACATTCGCGTTTTCAACTTTCGTGGGCTTCAAACATTCGCGAATTCCCAACCGCCAAATTCCCAGCTGCCAAATCATATTTAAGTTTACCACCACGAGTCCTTACTACACTCCCTCCAACCCCTGCAACTGGCAGCCAGCCCTCCCACCACTGTGTGGTGAGTGTTTTGTTCATTCATTATTTGCTATTAAACTACAGTATAAATAATGTCAACCCATCCATGACTGCATATTAGAATGGCTATTCGGACAGGTATTTGGGAAGGGGACATCATGTGTTTACTCTTGAGCACAGCAAAGAATCAAACATTGGCTACTGCTAAATAATAATAATAATAATAATAATAATAATAATAATAATAATAATAATAATAATAATAATAATATAATAATAATATAATAATAATAATAAAAATAATAATAAAAAAATAATAAAATAATAATAATAAATTTCGATAGAATTGAAGAAGGGAAATTGTACAAAAAAACGAGGGTTGAAGCAGTGGTGGAGGGAAATGGTTTACGCAGTGTCAGTGTGGCTTTGTTTATGCTGGAGTGAGTATTAGTTTTTCCCTGCTCTCCAAACATATCACAATAATTCATTGTATTTGGTGCTTGTAGATGAGTGGACTGGAGTGGTTGAGGCGGTGGTAGAGGAGTGATAGAGGGAGTGGTAGAGGCAGTGGTAGAGGCAATGGTTGAGGCAGTGGTTGAGGCAGTGGTTTTAGGCAGTGGTAGAGGCAGTGATAGAGGCAGTGGTAAGGCAGTGGTAGAGGCAATGGTTGAGGCAGTGGTTTGAAGCAAAGGTAGAGGGAGTGGGGGAGCAGTGGAAGACAGTGAGAGGCCCGTGATATTTTCAACCATATGTTAATAATAATAGACATTATTTATTATTATTTTTATTAAATTTTTTT
>NW_026472453.1:0-55781 GCF_026875155.1 Cherax quadricarinatus
CCCACCTCGCACCCGTTGGCAACAACGTTGGTCAACTCTGCTCGGTAACAAACTTCATTCTATTAAACCGAGCATAGGTTACTGGCCGTCTTCTTGTCATCAGTGCCGAGGTTGGGAGACCACTCTCTCCGCCTTCGCATTGGCCACACTCGTCTTACTCATGGGTATCTCATGGAGAGGCACCCTGTTCCTCTCTGTGAGCAGTGTCAAGTTCCAGTATTGATTAGCCACATTCTGTTAGACTGCCCTCTCTATCAACGAGCACGCAGAATTTACCTCCAACGTCGTCTTCGTTCTACTACTCTCTCTTTACCTTCCCTTCTTGCTGATGGACCCTCCTTTAATCCTGACTCTCTCATTGACTTCTTGACAACGACTGATTTACTCCACAAACTCTGATGATACTTTTCGCACTCCCCTCAGCCCTTTCTAGTTCAGTCTCTTGCTGTCCTTTACCCTTTCACCATCCACTACCCCGCTGTTATCCGTAACCTATTACTCATCCATCTCCCTTTTACCACCTGATGCCCTCGCTTCCTTCCTGCCCTGCAGCGCTGTATAGTCCTTGTGGCTTAGCGCTTCTTTTTGATTATAATAATAATAATAATCCACCTCAAATGCCTGTTTTGTAAGTTATTACTGATAGATACAGATGGTTAAAAAACTACAAGTCTTTTAAAGACATTCATATTCTTTATGGAACATGACAATAATTACAAAATCTTTACAAAAATAAATCAAAGAGCTTTCTTGTGTTATGTGACTAGACAACTGAACAAAGTCTCATGCTCTAGGATGAGGAATCTAGATTTTAACACTAAACAACATTAGTGGAATGAAAACTTGTAGGACGGGTACCATTAAGGCACTTATATAATTCTTGAAACATACCATGAAAGTTATGGTATAATTAAATTGAACAGGTACTAATGGTAACCAAATACACATATATTAAAAGTAATAAAACATTCATACAATAAACAAAAACAAAAATTCTTTAAAATTAATAAAGCTTTACAAGAAATGAAGGAACTATTTTTTTTTTCATTTTAGATACAGTTATATTTTTACCTAAATATATACAATAAACAAAATGACAACCATCAAAAATGACTAGCAGTCAATGACTGCCGACTCAAGGATAGAAGACTAACACAGTGTACTGTATTAACTTTACAACAGAAGTCAAGTTGTTGAATCATTGATAACAGCATAAAAAAACTTGTTCATATTATGTACCCCTTTTCAAATTTACATTTATTTCCCCTGTTATCAAAACTGTTTATATTAATTGACAGCTGCATTAAAAAATAACAAAACAGCCATCAATCTTAATAATTTTTCATAAACTAGATTGAAATTATCAAAATATATTCCAACAATATAATTGTTATTAAATACCTGATATTATTCAGAAGCTAAGGGGGCAAAGGTAGACTACAGAATTTACATGGATCTCAAGTACACAGACAAAGGCTGAATATGAAATTTGTGTAATCACATTCCAAAAAGGACGATACGTATAGGTTAAAGTGGGTATATCGGTAAAAACACTTCCCTTTTGTGGTTGAGCCCCTTTTGGTATGTCTTACTCTTCCACATCCAGGGGCCACCACAACATAACCTATTCAAAATATAAACTTTAAAAATTAAAATTTAAATTTAAAAAAAAAATGAAAAAAATTGGAAATTCCCCCTCATAAGACTATGTGAAATAAAAGTACTCAGAAAAATTAAGACAAATTAGATATTTGGGGTATTCTAGCTACTTAACCCTTTGACTTCACGGCCGATATAAGTCTTACGGGGGTCCCTTTTGCTATAAATGCCGTAAATTCTAGCGGCTTCAAAATCAACAGGAAAAGTGGTGGGCCCACATGTGAGAGATGGGTCGTGTGGTCATGTGCCCAATAAAAAAAAAATCGGACATGAAAGGATAATGAGAAAAAAAAATGACTGTTTTTTTTAATTAAAAACCCGATTTTGGGGTCTTTTTTTCGTATAGTATTTATGGTTGTTTCTCTTTTTCTTGGTCTCATTTGATAAAAGGGAAAACATATTAAGAAATAGGGGGTGATTTGATTATTTACTATAAAAAGAACCAAAAAGGAGCTCAAAGTGGGGGAAATTTTTGTTTTTTGCCAAAGTTCAAAAGTAAACAAATGATGCCATTTCCAATAAATGTCCAACTAGCCATTCTAATATGCAGTCATGAATGGGTTGATGTTATTTATACAATTATTACGTATTGAAAAAAACTGCATAAAATAATCTTCTTTTTTTGTTTGAATAAAATTCAAAATAGAAAGCAAGAGTAATATAAAGGGGCCCTGGGACATGATGATGAACAAAGAAAATTTATTTTAGACCGGGGAATGTCGCATTGTTCATTGGGGACCTTATTTTAAAATTTGTCATTTTTTTAGTTTTCGTGAAATTGGCCAAATGCAAATTTTGCCACATTTTTAGGTAGTTTAAAACGGGAAATGGGGGAGTTTCCTGACTAAATCGATAGAAAAAATGGAGTTCTAAAGAAAAAGCTATGAGTTTGGCCCTGGGAAAAACGGAATTAGCCGAAAATAGGCTCAAAGTGGGCGAAATTGCCGTTTGTAACAACGCCGAGGTCGCACTTCGCGAGAGCATAAATTCCGTCATTTCAAACGGGAAAAGATCTCTATCATTTTTAGGAAAAAATAATTTCTTTTTTAAACTTTGCGCCCAGAACACCTCGGATTTTGGGGTTGCGACAGTCAAGGGTTAAACATTTACTGTGAAAACAGTATTCCTCTCAAATGCAGGTGATACATTCCTAAAAAAAAGGCACCTTATGAAAAGTAACATGATTGAAGAAGATTGGGAACAAATAAGGTTACTTTACAGACACCCCTTACTGTCATTGGAGTGTCCCCCCACACAGGCCTTGGGGGAAAAAATATTGTTTTGTGTGGGCAGGCCCGTTTACTGCTTTATGAAAAAACTAATTTGTCTGGACACTACAACAAGAGTTTTTTCTCTGGTTGTCAGTCTATTTTGCATTATATACCCCGTCTTTTCTCTTTTAAAAATAAAAGATGGTAACAAAATTAATAAAATGATGGGAATGCCAAGAAGACAATTACAAATGAAACTTAACAATTTTTAAAAAAATTTTTGTCGAAATTGTTGTTCAAGTGGTGGGGGTTAAAGGGGCGATGAGTGGCTGTGCACATGGCTAGTGGAAAGCTTAAATTTCACATCTTGTTTATTATAAACTGATAGAGTTATTAAATAAGAAAACTTGTATGAAATGGGAGCATCAAACCGACACAGGTGGCCTTGTGACCCTAATTTTTGTTTTATTTTTTTTCGTTCATTTTCGTATCGTCTCGTTTTCTGGCACCCCGAAGGGGAAAATACTGAGTTGGAGGGGCATGGGAAATAATGATTTTTCTAAGAAAAAATGTGGCTAGAGGAATGGGGGAAATTTTGGGTTTGAGTAAAAATACACCACCATCCCACTTATGACCTGCTCACATACGTCCACTCGACTTACAACCATGCATCTGGCAGCTGGCTGGGCGGCTGATGCTACAGCTGTACCAATAATTGATGAATACTAATGAAACAATGACGCAATGCAGGCAGCATCATTGTACAGCAGCACAACTGTAATTAAAAAACTAACTGGACAGTGAATTTACAATGGCTAAGCGGAAGTCTGAATCTTGCAATTGGAACTAGTGCAAGAAAGGCTCTTACCTCGACTTCTATAATTTGAATACACTGTGACACATAAACCTGTCCTGTATCTGAATTTGTCTGTATCTTTTTATCTATGTTTCCTGTTCTGTCTGCTTTTTCTCTCTGTCTCATGACCACAGGTATTACACATGAAGCAGAGTTGTCAAAAATCTTCATTATGACGCTAATATAGCTCACAGCTTATTTATCTATCGAAATTCATCTAACATGAATAATAAATAATATAAATAACATAAAAACCTGATATACACTCTAGAATGAATAAGATATACCTAACTGTTTAAACTCCACATCTTGCACCTGTGCTGGTGTGCAGATACACATTAAATCATTAAAGAGTGTGTTATGGGTCTTGAAGATCCTATATTAAAAAATGATAATAACAACACAATAATAACAGTCTGAGTGCATTAAATATTAGTATATGGAAATTTAATACAGGGACCCCCGGTTAACGATTTTTTTTTTCACTCCAGAAGTATGTTCGGTGCCAGTATGACCGAATTTGTTCCCATAAGAAAATTGTGAAGTAATTAGCCCCAAATTTCAGACCCCAAACATACACGTACAAAGCACTTACATAAATACACATACATAATTGGTCACATTCGGAGGTAATCGTTATGCGGGTCCACTGTTAGACAATTTTGGCTAATCCATCATGATTTTTTTTCAAAATTTATAATAAACATGCTACATAACATATAAAACATGTAAATTAAATACATATGAAATGTTTTTCCAGTTGGCCTTGGCGAGTGAACAAAACCATTCGTGTTTCCCCGGGCTGGTAGCAACAAAAACCCTATTTGTTTACAAAACATCGCAAACCTTCTACACCCCTCATTCTCTCTCTCATTCATTCATTAAATCTTATTACTCACTCTCCTCTACATTAAAACTACAGATATTTTAAAGTAGGTATGATAACATTATTATATTTTATTAAAAATTTAATATTATTAATGCATATGTATTATGTAATAATAATAATAATTATTATTATAATTAATTTAGGGAACTGGGAGTACAGATCCACTGTATAGCACTTTGTCGGATTTTCTGGTTAATCCTAGATAATTTACACTATACATGTATATGTAATTTTACTAATGTGTATCCTGTGAGAAAGAAACAGAGTAGAAGACAGATACAGATGGACAAGACAGCCAAATTCAGTCAGCATGCAGCCAGCCAGCTAACCAACCAACCAACCAACCACTCTACCCACCTAATCTGGGCGGGCCGATACCAGCCAGCAGCCAATATGTATTACACTTTTTCCCAGAGTTTTCTCATTATTAGAGCATAGGTTTATACACAGGTACAAAGCATCATACAACAGGTACGATCCATCATACACACAGTACGATGCATCATACACACGGTACAAGCATCATACACTCAGGTCACCTCAAGCATCAACATCTGGCAGGATAAACACTACCAGTGTATTCTCCCATCCACTGTGTCGAATACTAAGATAACAGGAACATATGATACTCCTAGAGATGTAATTTACAATACAGTCCACTACATGTAAATAATATACAGTACATAAATGATTAAAATATATCAATAGTACTTTAAATGGTAAAATGAAATAATGATTATACATCTTACGGGTACTTGTAGTATTTATATAGCAAAGGTTTGACATTATGCCCTAACCCATTTATGTCGGCAATTTTCAATGGTTCGACTTACGTCCATTTGACTTACAACCAGTTGGTCAGAACCAAGCTTGGTCATAAGTCGGATGGTACTTGTAATTACATAATTACAAATTCTTGTGCTTAAATAGTTATTACTCTAACTGCATTTACAAAATTTGTTAAATATGTAGTGAGGCAGAGGCCACATGAGGTTTCTTAAAATACATTAAGCACCAATATCAACCACACCTACACACTTCTGTAGCAACAAGGGGAAAAGAGCAAGGATGTGGAAGGTAACACATAACACTTTCTTTGTCAGTTTTTTACCCTACTGCAGACAAAATATATTAAATGATAGTAACGAGTGATTTGTTGTGGGTGGTGTTAAGGGCACTCAAGTCATGCTTACTACTTTGTATGGAAGGGATAGTGTCTACAATTACCAAGCTGTATTTTATCAAAGGCACTTGATGGCGAATTGTCATCACAATATAAATACAGTATTTTTTTTTTTCAACAAGTTCATCGTCTCCCACCGAGGCAGCATGACCCAAAAAGAAAGAAAAATCCCCAAAAAGAAAATACTTTAATCATCATTCAACACTTTCACCTCACTCATACATAATCACTGTTTTTGCAGAGGTGCCCTAGAGACAACAGTTAAGAAGCATATTTAAAGATATATAACATATCCCTCCAAACTGCCAATATCCCAAATCTCTCCGTTAAAGTGCAGGCATTGTACTTCCCATTTCCAGTATTCAAGTCTGGCTATATAAAAATAACTGGTTTCCCTGAATCCCTTCACTAAACATTACCCTGCTCATGCTCCAACAGCTCGTCAGGTCCCAAAAACCATTTGTCTCCATTCACTATCTAACACGCTCATGTATGCTTGCTGGAAGTCCAAGCCCCTCGCCCACAAAACCTCCTTTACCCCCTCCCTCCAACATTTTCGAGGATGACCCCTACCCCACCTTCCTCCCCTACATATTTATACGCTCTCCATGTCATTCTACTTCGATCCATTCTCTCTAAATGACCAAACCACCTCAACAACCCCTCTTCAGCCCTCTGACTAATACTTTTATTAACTCCACACCTTCTAATTTCCACACTCCGAATTTTCTGCATAATATTTACACCACACATTGCCCTTAGACAGGACATCTCCACTGCCTCCAACCGCCTCCTCGTTGCAGCATTTACAACCCAAGCTTCACACCCATATAAGAAAGCTGGTACCACTATACTTTCATACATTCCCTTCTTTGCCTCCATGGATAACATTTTTTTGCCTCCATGTATACCTCAACACACCACTCATCTTTTTTCCTTCATCAATTCTATGGTTAACCTCATCCTTTGTAAACCCATCTGCTGACACATCAACTCCCAAATATCTGAAAACATTCACTTCTTCCATACTCCCTCTCTCCAATGTGATATCCAATTTTTCTTTATCTAAGTAATTTGATGCCCTCATCGTCTTACTCTTATCAATGTTCACTTTCAACTTTCTACTAATAATATTATGAAAAAGAATATGCATAAGAAAAAAACAACTACCAACTTCACTGTGGGAGTAGGTGATAAGAGTGCCACAGCCCTTTAAGATTCATTACTCCTTTTTTCACTCTCTAAGCCTCACTAGAGTTCAAGTATTTTACAGAGTATCAATATCAACAATGTTAGGTAGGAAGAACTATTGTTTTTCAAAGCTTTATGACATTATGAGGCAAGCAACCCTATTATTCCCATATGTTTTCCACTATAATCACGGAAATAATTGACATGCAGCTTTCAGGAATGTAACCCATGTGAAGAATGAATGTTCACTGTATTTCTAAATACAGCAGGGCCCCGCTTTACGGCGTTTTGCCTTATGGCCTCTTCAAGGGGGGCTCCTTGGCGTGGTGAAGAGGCTCTTGGTCTGAGGAATTAGCCCTGTCGGTCTTCTTCCTCAGACCGAACCTAATTACCCCCCATTCTCCCCTCCCCTATCCCATCCTCCCCATCCTCCCCTTTTTCCATTCCTCCTCCTCCTCCTCACCCCTCCCTTTTGCCCTTCCTCTTTTTGGCCTTCGGGATTTCTCCCACAGGCGCGCTAGTTCCTAGGTAGGGGAAAGGACACCGGGGTCCATCCCATTCCATTGAGGTTCTTGGCGGTGGCGTAGTTTGCCGTGGAATCTGGATTGCCTGGGGATGTCCCGATCCCTCTCCGGTATCCCGGAGTAGCTTTGGGTGTCTTTTGGGCGACGGGTATATCTCTGGAAGCCACCTTTCGGATTCCGGGGGTGGTGGCCGAAGGAGGTATGCTTTGTGGCGGATATCCGGCCACCCTCTCTTTTGTCCACCGAGGTAGCTCGGCAGATGTGAGGTTGCTATCCGGATTGCTGGTTTACTGGCCATGAAGGGTAGGGTATGGCACGGGTTCCATGCTGCATCTGCGCTACTAGGGGTGTTGAGGTCCTCTTGGGCGCGGAGGGAGATTTCCGGCCTTTCATTCCTCCTGGGAACTATTCCATCCCCCGCTCCCCCCTTTTTTTATTCTTTTTTTTATTTTATTTTCTTTTCTTCTTTCTTTTTTTTTCTTAAAAACAAAAAGCAAAGGAGTAACCTAACCTGGCAGCCCTATCCATGAAACCACTACCCCCGGGCCCCTTCTTGATACCGCACCCCATTCTGACCCTGCCTTGTGTTTAGACCACTCTTCGGACACTCCTGATGCCCCTGTACCTCTTGCTGGTGCTGTTTCCTCACCCGCTTCAGGTACCTGGGCTTCGACTGACTCCTTCGATTTGTCTGAACTCCGCTCTCCTTTGACTATGCTTCCGGCTTCTCCCTCTACGGTACGGCAATTTTCGAATCGCCCGCCCATTTCATGCCAGACCAACTCCGGTCCTACTCCTAAACGCCAACGTCAATCTCCTGATGATGCTCCTTCGTTACCTTCCCATTCTACTCGGAAAAGACCGACACGTCAAGCACTCCCTCTCCACGCTCAGTTTCGGACCACACAATGGACTAAATTCTTTACTTTAAGGCCAACTTCTTCTTCTGCCTACCTTTCTGACCATAGTATTGGCAAAGCGCTCCTGCGTCATGTTGGCAGAGATATTTCATTTCACGCTCTCAAGAGCGGTACTCGCATCGTCACTGTCCAGAATGCTACCCAAGCTCATGATCTTTCTCTCCTTTCGAATATCGATACTACTCCTATCACTATTGAAAAACATCTTTCTCTCAATTCTTGTAGTGGTACTGTCATTCTGCCCCATACCATAGTCCAACAGAATTTCCAGTCATGTGGCAATGACATTTTTGACAGCTGGAACTCCAGGATCTCCCAATCCTCAAAGTAGACACTTATGTCCTTCCTGCCCGGGGGCGGAGATGTTACCCTTGCAATGTGGCTCGTTTAACTTTTGACAGCCGAGAACTCCCGTCCTCTGTATATGTCGCGGGACATCGGTTACAAGTTCGAAAGGTGATACCTACACCGCAACAATGTAGAAATTGCTGGCGTTTTGGTCACCCAGCGAAATATTGCAGATCTATGGCCGAATGCCCAGTCTGTGGTGCCGACGACCATTCTAATACATCTTGCAGTCAACCTCCATCTTGCCTTAATTGTAATGAAGCTCACCCTTCGTACTCCCGCCGTTGCCAGGTCTACTTAAATGAACGTGAAATCCGTTGCCTCAAAGAGGCAGAAGGTCTCCCTTATGCTATGGCAGTTACTCATCTCCACCTCCAAGGGAGACTACCCCGTGTTTCTTATTCTCGTGTTTCCAAACGTCCCCCCACTTCTGGGGTCCCATCTTCTGCAGCCTCCTCTGTTGTTACCCCTCCCATAGCCACTATGGCATCTAATCCTTTTGCTGTCCTTGGCTCTGACGTCCCGACTACAACTCAGTCTGTTCTCACATCTTCGCGTCCTTCCTCACAAACCCCAGTATCAACAAGACCTCGTATGACACCTAATACCAATCGCCCCTCTACTCAGAAGTCCAAAAAATCCACATTGCTCAAATCTTCTTTGCCCCTTCCTTCCCTTCTTCCACCTCCACACTTTACCTTTCCAGTCTCTGTACCTAGTTCTTCCCCTCTCTCTGGCTCTATTACAAGTGTGGAGATTCACCCTCCTCCTCGTACTATGCCTTCCACCCCCGTCCCCTCCCAAGTTTCTCCCTCTTCTGCCACCTCCCAGGTTTCTGCCTCTTCTGTCCCCCCCCACACTTCATCTCCAGTCCCTTACACTTTTCCCTCCCCCTCTACTTTGGTACAGTCCATTACTGTCCCAATCTTTACTCACCCTCCTCCTCCTATCTCCAATATGGTCTCCCATACATCTTTGAATTCAGAAACACTTGAAGCCATTTCAGAATATATTGCAGAGACTAAACCTTCAATGGACACTGATTCACTCCCTGTTCCTTCTCTTCCCTCTCCTCCATCTTCACAACCCCATTCTTCGCAACGCTCCGTTCCTTCACTACTTGAACATCTTCCAATGCCACCACACGTTGACTTTTCTAACCCCTCTAGTCCATAGGTGCCTTTACCTACAGATTCCTGATATTTTCTTCATCGCCAATCATGGCCTATTTACAGTGGAATATCCGCGGCCTCAGGGGTAATCGGGGTGAGCTTCAGATGTTGCTTTCCAGGTTTTCCCCTGTTGGTGCTTGCTTACAAGAACCAAAATTACACTCGGCTGTTTTCCAACCTATCTCAGGCTATAATTTATTGTATTCTTCGGATCCTTTCTCAGATGGGACCTTTAATGAAAGTGCCCTTCTTCTACGCAATGATATTCCGTACTGTCAACTATTTGTCCATACCTCGCTGCATTACACTGCAGCCCGTATCCACTTGAATAAGTGGTTTACAATATGTTCTTTATATCTCTCTCCTTCTCGAGCATTTTCTATCCCAGACTTTGCCTTTCTTGTTTCATCCTTACCA
Organism: Cherax quadricarinatus; assembly: GCF_026875155.1. Lineage (NCBI taxonomy): Eukaryota > Metazoa > Arthropoda > Malacostraca > Decapoda > Parastacidae > Cherax > Cherax quadricarinatus. The sequence goes on from NW_026472453.1 coordinate 10,371, forward strand.
CCACCACTTCTGTTACTTGGTGATTTTAATGCCCACCATTTCCTCTGGGGGGGGGTCTCATTGTGACTCACGTGGCATTCAGTTGGAGGCTTTTCTCGCCTCTCACCCCCTCCATGTTTTAAATACGGGTACTCCCACCCATTTTGATCCTCGTACTCATACTCTCTCTTGCATCGATCTATCAGTCTGCTCTTCCTCCACTGCACTAGACTTCACCTGGTCTGTTCTACCAGACTTACATGATAGCGATCATTTTCCGATCATTCTTCTCCTTCCTATTCACCACCTTTCCGTAGCCCTCGCTGGCAATTTGATCGGGCAAATTGGGATCTTTACTCACACCTCACTGCTTTTAGTGAGGTTCCTTCTTCATCCTCCATTGATGAGCTCCTACACATCTTCTCGACATCAGTTTATACCGCAGCTTCTCATTCTATACCCCAAACCTCAGGCAGGCATTCTCAGAAGTGCGTGCCTTGGTGGTCTCCTGCTTGTGCTCGTGCAGTACGTTTGAAACGTGCTGCATGGGGCAGGTACCGGTACAATAGAACCGCTGAGAGACTTGTTGATTTTAAGCAGAAGCGTGCGCTCGCTCGCCGTGTCATCCGTGAAGCTAAACGCACTTGTTGGCAAGACTGTTTCCACCATCACCTCTGCTTCTTCTATGAGTGCAGTCTGGAAAAAAGTGAGGAAATTGAGTGGTAAATACTCTCCTGACCCGGCTCCTGTTCTAAGGGTCACTGGTGTTGATGTAGCAAACCCTCTCGACGTTGCCATTGAACTTGGCACACATCTGGTCCGTATTTCCCGAGGGCTCCATCTATGCCCCTCGTTTCTTTCCTCAAAGTCTGCCAGAGAGTTAGTACCCTTGGACTTTTCTTCTCTCAGAGAAGAACAGTATAATGTGCCTTTTACAATTCAAGAACTGGAGGCAATGCTCTCAGCTTGCTGATCATCGGCAGCTGGGCCTGATGACATTCATATTCGTATGTTACAACATTTACATCGGTCAGCCCTTGTAGTCCTCTTACACCTCTTCAATCTTATTTGGGCACAAGGAGTTCTTCCCCAGCTGTGGAAATCTGCCATTGTTCTCCCTTTCCGCAAACCGGGTACTACAGGACATGATGCCTCCCACTATCGCCCCATCGCTCTTACTAGTGCAGTTTGCAAAGTGATGGAACGCCTCGTAAATCGACGTTTAATGTGGTATTTAGAGACTCACAACAGTCTCTCAGCTAGTCAATATGGCTTTCGTAAGGGTCGTTCTACCATAGACCCCTTACTACGCTTGGATACGTAAAGTTCGTAATGCCTTTGCGAATAATCACTCAGTTATTGCCATATTTTTTGACCTTGAGAAGGCATATGACACAACTTGGAGGTATAATATTTTGGCCCAGGCCCATTCCTTAGGCCTCCGAGGCAATCTACCATCCTTCCTTAAGAACTTTTTAACTGACAGACATTTCCGTGTTCGAGTCAATAATGTTCTTTCCCCGGACTTCGTCCAAGCTGAAGGTGTCCCTCAGGGATGTGTTCTAAGCACAACACTTTTTCTCCTTGCTATAAATGATTTGGCCTCTGTTCTTCACCCAATATTTGGTCATCACTCTATGTTGATGACTTCGCTATTGCTTGTGCAGGCGCTGACTGTCACCTATTGCAGTTTCTCTCCAGCATGCGGTCGACCATGTTTCCACTTGGGCCACCACACAGGGTTTAAATTTTCAAGTACCAAAACTCACCAAATTACTTTCACTAGACGCTCTGTTATCTCCGATCATCCTTTGTATCTCTATGGCTCCCGTATCCCCGAACGTGATACAGTCAGGTTTCTAGGCCTTCTCTTTGACGTCGGTTAACCTGGAAACCTCCATTACCTCTCTGAAGGCAAACTTGTCACAGCCGGCTAAACCTTCTTAAAACCCCTTTCTCATCTTTCCTGGGGAGCTGATCGTCGAACTCTGCTTCGCCTACATTCAGCCCTCGTTTTATCGAAACTCGATTATGGTGACCAGATTTATTCCGCGGGCCCCTCCTGCTACTCTCTCTAGCCTTAACTCTATCCATCACCAAGGGTTACGTTTGTGCCTTGGTGCTTTTCGCTCTTCCCCTGTTGAGAGCCTCTATACAGAAGCAAATGTTCCACCCTTGTCTGATCGCCGTGATGCCCATTGCCTTCATTATTATGTACGCTCTCACGATCTACACAATCCTTCCATTTATAGAATGGTCACCGATATTAGTAGACATTCTTTATTCGTTTCGCCGCCCCTGTTTGCTCCGTCCCTTTCTCTTCGCCTACATTCACTCTTGTCTTTCCTTCAGTTACCACCTTTATATGTTCATGTAGCATCTCACTTTTCCCTACCCCCCTGGGAAGTTCCAGCTGTTCGGGTCTGTTCTTTCTCACTCCCTTGCTCGAAAGCTCAACTGCCTACGGTGGCTTCCCGCTCTCTTTTTTCTTGATCATTCCACTCCCATTCTCATGCCACCGCTGTGTACACAGATGGCTCTAAGTCTTCAGACGGCGTCGGATTCGCAGCAGTGTTTCCGGACAGCGTCGTACGGGGGCATTTACTATCTTCAGCTAGCATTTTTACTGCTGAACTGTATGCCATTCTTGCAGCACTTATTCGTATCGCATCTATGCCTGTGTCATCATTTGTAGTAGTCTCAGACTCCCTTAGTGCTCTACAGGGTATACGAAAATTTGATACATCTCATCCCCTAGTTCTCCGTATCCAACTTTGGCTACGCCGTATCTCTACCAACATAAAGATATTGTTTTTTGTTGGGTCCCTGGTCATGTTGACGTACAGGGCAATGAACAGGCAGACAAATGCTGCGCGGTCAGCAGTACATGACCTACCAATTTCCTATCGAGGTGTTCCATTTCTGGACTATTTGCTGCAATAGCTACCCACCTTCGCACCCGTTGGCAACAACGTTGGTCAACTCTGCTCGGTAACAAACTTCATTCTATTAAACCGAGCATAGGTTACTGGCCGTCTTCTTGTCATCAGTGCCGAGGTTGGGAGACCACTCTCTCCCGCCTTCGCATTGGCCACACTCGTCTTACTCATGGGTATCTCATGGAGAGGCACCCTGTTCCTCTCTGTGAGCAGTGTCAAGTTCCAGTATCGATTAGCCACATTCTGTTAGACTGCCCTCTCTATCAACAAGCACGCAGAATTTACCTCCAACATCGTCTTCGTTCTACTACTCTCTCTTTACCTTCCCTTCTTGCTGATGGACCCTCCTTTAATCCTGACTCTCTCATTGACTTCTTGACATCGACTGATTTACTCCACAAACTCTGATGATACTTTTCGCACTCCCCTCAGCCCTTTCTAGTTCAGTCTCTTGCTGCCCTTTACCCTTTCACCATCCACTGCCCCGCTGTTATCCGTAACCTATTACTCATCCATCTCCCTTTTACCACCTGATGCCCTCACTTCCTTCCTGCCCTGCAGCGCTGTATAGTCCTTGTGGCTTAGCGCTTCTTTTTTGATTATAATAATAATAATTCGCCTTATGGTGTTCCACTAATACGGTGATCTCAAATTATGACCAAAACTCTCATTACGGCTCTGTCTTTCTAATACAGGGTGTTTTAAATGCCTAGTATATAATGTGTGGGTTGGGTGGCCAGATGGGTTATGATACCTACCACACTTCGATGCCTACCTACCTACCCTACTATTCACCTTGCACCCTATATTAAGATCATTAAGACTACAAATATTTTAAGGGAAGTAATGAGTGTACACTAAATGCATTTTATCACTTTAGGGCTCTTTCAATGTCAAAGTATATTACATGTGGGTGGGGTGGCCTAGTTGGCTGCCATACCTACCACACCTAACTTCTTACAATAAACACTACTCACTTCTCACCCTACATTAAGACTACAAATATTTTGAGGTAAGTAATGAGTGTACTGTGTGTATTTTATTTTTTATTGTTTTTTAATGCCTTGTTCTATTGCTAACTTAATACTTGTTAGTGTAAACTTATTATCTGACATTTATAAGAGGAAACAAATGGCGTTCTGCTTTCCGGCGATGTCCCCTTTCAGGCAGCAGCCTGGAACCTAACCTGCCCTACTGTACTGCATTTCTAAATCTTTCGTCATATTCCATGATTCACCTTTACTAGTAAAACATTAATTCATTCATTCATTCTACAAATCAGCCTCAGAAAAATAGTATGGTGAGACTGACAAGATGTGGAAAAAGACACTTATGTACAGTTCAGGACATTTATTAGAGGAAATGTTTCGCAACAAGGACTGAAGAAGCTACTCATGGCGAAATGTTTCTTCTAATAAATGTCCTGAACTGTACATAAGTGTCTTTTTTCCACAAATCAGCCTCACTTCACCTGCCATCTCCTCACTTTCCACCTGATCATTCAACTTTATTGTATGTTACAGCCTGCACTTTACACAAAATACTGTTACTATATTAAGGTATACATATATTATGTATTTTTTACAACTAACCAACAATTCAGAGCAAATTTTAGAGGATGATCCAATCTGTCCTGGACCATTATTATGTCACGAGTGAGAGAAAAGGGAAGAAAGCCAAAGGAGAGGTCAGATGAACAGATATTATATTTTAGTTTGACAATTTGATGATTTTCTGCTATTGTTTTCAAGATAATTACACTGGAACTCATATACTGACAGAATGTAATATAGTTCTTTGTATAACGTATTAATGATCTCTGTCATGTACTGATGAATAGTACCATTCGTTTTACTGTAAATATATAAATTGAAAATTACATGAATTATGCTAAAATTGCCTTAACAAACAAAATTAGATTTATCAATAAAATTTGCAAATATGGAGTGTTCTTTTTGTATCATAACTTAATAGTCATTTATGTAGTTATTGTAATTACCTGGAGGAGCAGTGAAGTATCCTGGAGGTGCTGGCATTTGCATATGGTCCTGTGGAGGCATAGGCAAAGTGTCCTGGGGAGGAAGAGGCATTACTTCGTGAGGACGGTCAAATTCCAAATAAGTGACCAAAGGGGGCGAAGCTAACTCACCTGATCCTACACTACCACCTGAAATGATCTGCCAAAAGACAATTTCAGACATAGCAACAACACCACTCGTCAAAAAAGCTACTCATTTTCTTATATTATAGCAGTAATGAAAGTAACCAAAAAAGTTCAGTACAGAGGCATGCATCAGGACTAGTTCCAGAACTAATGTATTCAGATATTTGGGAGTGGACGTGTCAGTGGATGGGTCTATGAAAGATGAGGTGAATCATAGAATTGATGAGGGGAAAAGGGTGAGTGGTGCACTTAGGAGTCTGTGGAGACAAAGAACTTTGTCCTTGGAGGCAAAGAGGGGAATGTATGAGAGTACAGTTTTACCAACGCTTTTATATGGGTGTGAAACATGGGTAATGAATGTTGCAGCGAGGAGAAGGCTGGAGGCAGTGGAGATGTCATGTCTGAGGGCAATGTGTGGTGTGAATATAATGCAGAGAATTTGTAGTTTGGAAGTTAGGAAAGGGGTGGGGGATTCCCAAAACTTTTGTCTAAGGGCGAGGAAGGGTTTTGTTAGGGGTTCGACATGTAAGAGAATGGAGCAACAAATAAACTTCAAGAGTGTATCAGTCTGAAAGGGGAAGGGAAAGGGGGGGTGGGGGTCGGCCTGGGAAAGGTTGGGGGGGAGGGGTAAAGGGGGTTTTGTGGGGAAAGGGGTTTGGACTTTTCCAGCGGGCAGTGTGAGCGTTTAAATAAGTGGAGAAAAAGGGTTTTTTTTAAACTTGACGTGCTTTTTGGAGTGTGAGCAAATAACTTTTATAAAGGGGGTTAAAGGGAAAACCCGGGCAGCCGGACTTGAGCCCTGGAGAGGGAAGTCAGTGCCTCACTCTGAAGGAGGGGTGTTAATTTTGCATTTTAAAAAACTGTAGGTAAAGCACCCTTCGGCAAGACAGTGATGGAGTGAAGATGGTAAATTTTTTTTCTTTTTTGGCCACCCTCCTTTGGGGGGAATCGGCCAGTGTGATAATAAAAAAAAAAAGATAAATCACAGGATGTCAGGATTATTTCTTCATCCCTCAGGGGGTCGGGAAGCACATGCCCTTTGGGCAAAAAAATGGTGGAGGCAGACTCCATCAATTTTACAAATAGGTATGACGGGGCCAAAAGGCCCAAAGAGTAAAATCTGGAAAAGGGGGGCAAGGCCAGGAGCTATGTTTGACTCCTGCAACCACATACAGATAATACATATTTAAATACTGTGGGTTTGGGGTTCACTTTTACCAAAATCAAGACTAACCCTTAAACTGCCAAACAAATTTAAATTCACATGTGTATGCTCCAAAGTAGATCAAACGTTTTTTTTTTTACAAAAAAAAAAAAAGTAATCTTTTTTTTTAAAACGTTTCCAAATGTAAAAAAAAGAAAAGAAGATCTACTTTTTTTTTTTTACATCTTAAAATGTTGAAAAAAATTAATCTACGTTGACATTTAAGGGTTAAGAGTTTTGGGAATTACTAACTTTTTAAATGTGGAGGTTTAAACTTTTTAAAAAACTGATAAAATGCGGGGCCTAGAGTTATGGTTAAAAAAAAAAGTCCTCTTCTGACTAGGAATGGGTCTCAAATTTTTTTAGTTAAAATGTATGATCATCGTGTTATTTGTAGGGTTTTTAAATAGAGTTTGGTTCTCATTACTTTCAATGGTTAGGCATACTTACACCACTTTACAACATGATAACAACAATAATTATATAAAAAATACTTCAGTTACTGGGAACAAAACATCATCAAAATGTTTTATTATAATGAAACCTGGGAAGTAAACTACCAGAAACTTGACTTTCTGGACCCAGGCTTAGAGGCTCTCCTTCATACTGAGGCTTCTCGGTGAAGTAGGTGGGTGTTGCTTGACTGATGAGGGGGACCACAATTCTGGAACTGTCTTGATCCCCTCTGCCGGTGGAGAAACCCCCCCCCTCGTTGAACCTTTGGGGGAAGAATGCTACCCCCCTCCCCCCCCGACCCATTTTTTAAGGATCTGAAAAAAAAGAGTTGTATATTACATACCAATGAGTAACCGGATATTAGAAGCATTCTTCAACATAAAAGCGGTAAACTTGTTTCTGGACTCAATCCTGGGGTTTTGGAAGTCAGGTGCCTGCAATCTAAAGAGCAAGACATTTCATTAAAGTTTCACCTGAACTTTTATGTAGCACACCTCTGGCAAGACAGCAACGAGTGAAATTGAGGTAAAGGTTTCCAAATTTTTTTTATGGGGGGGGTGGGTGGGTGGGGGGTGGGGGGGACAGACTCACAGGGGAGGAGGGTCAATGAAAAAAAAAAAAAAAAAAAAAGAAAAAAAAAAAAGGTTTTTAAAAAAAAAAAATTTTTTTTTTTTTAAAAAAATTTTTTTTTTTTAATGTTAATTTTTAAAAATTTTTTTTTTTTAAAAGTTTAAAAATTATTTATTTAAAAAAAATTTTTTATAAAATAAATATTTTTTTTTTAGTTTGTTTAAAAAATTTTTTAAAAAAAATGGTAATTTTTTTTGTTAGGTTTAAATATTTTTTTTTTAGTTTTTGTTTTATTTTTTGTAAAAAAATTTATTGGAAAATTTTTTTGGTAAGTTAAAATGTTGGACCAAAGGGTTTTTTGGGGTTTCCAATTAAAAATGGAAAAAAAATACTTCAAATTTCAGCTTGGGAAAAGGGGGTAGGGGTCCCCTAAAAGTTGGGGGGAGGGGGAAAGGGAGGTTTTATATATTTAAAAAATAAAAAAATAATTAAATTATTTTATAAAATATTAAATTAAAAAATTTTAAAAATAAAATATATATTATATAAGTTAAGAAACCTAGGAAAGAAAGGATTTGTCTTTTAAAAACAGAGTGGGGGATTAGTAGTTGGGGAGAGGGAGTATTGGGTAGAGGGCGAGAAATTTTGAGGAATTTTTAAATTTTAAGGAAAAAAGGGAGGGGGAAATTTTCATCACGGCCAGGGAGTATACCATCTTTTGGGAGTGAAGAAGAGCAAATTAAGTGGGGTGGAGGTACTGAGGCATTACTAAAATAAAAGGGGGGTAAAGCACTGGAACTGATGGGATCATACAGAAAGTTAAAAGCGGGGGGGGATATAGTGTTGGAGTGGTTGGTACTTTTTTAATAAATGTATGAAAGAGGGGAAGGTACCCTGGGGTTGGGCAAAGAGCATGTATTCCCTTTATATAAAGGGAAAGGGGACAAAAAGATGTAAAAAAAAAAGGGGAAATAAGTTTACTGAGTATACCGGGAAAAGTATAGGTAGGGTTAAAATTTTGAAAAATTAGAGGTAAGACAGAAGTAAATTGCGGAGACAAGGGGGTTTCAGAGGGGGTGGGGAGTTAGATAAAGTGTTTCCCGAAGCTAAGTGAACAGTTTTTGAAAAAGGGGGAAGTTTTTATTGCATTTAAATGGATTTAAAAAGGGCATATGATAGAGTGGATAGAGGACAATGTGGCGATGTTCAAGTATATGGATAGGGAATTAACTAAATCGAAAAGAGCTTTTTTGGGGATATGGGCTCATTAGGGTGTGAGAAAAAGGGGGAAATACTTCCCAAAAGTAGGTCTTAGCAGGATTTGTAATGTCACCATGGTTTTAATAATTATAGAGGGGTTTTGTAAAAAATAAATGCAAAGGTTTCGGAGAGGGGGGGGATTAATTTGGGGGGAATCAAATTAAAAAATGGGAATTGACAAAGTTACTTTTTGCTGAGATACGTGCTTTGGGAGATTCAAAAAAAAAAGAAAAGGGTTATGGTATTTTTGGAAAATGTTTTTAAAGGTAGAAAGTTGAAAGTGAACATAGAAAAGATAAGGTGATGAGGGTACAAATGTTTTAGATAAAAAAAAAATTGGTACAAATTGGGGAGGAGGAAATGAAGAAGTAATTTTTCAGATATTTGGGGATTTGACGTGTGGGCGGATGGATTTATAAGGGTATTAATCATGAATTTGAGGGAAAAAAAGGTAGGGTCTTGGGGAATTTTGGAGTCAAAACTTATCTAGGGAGGCAAAGAAGGGAATGTATGAAAGTATAGATCCCAAACACTTTTATGGGGATGTGAAGCTTGGGGGGTAAAATGCAGCACAGAGACTTTTGGGGGGCAGGGAGATTCCTTTTAAGGGGAATGTGTGGGGGTAAATATTATGCAAAAATTTGGATGTGGAAATTAGGGGAAAGGGGGTTGGGGTTAAAAAAAGCATTTTCGAGGGCAAGAGGGGTTTTTTGAGGGGGTTTTGGGCATTTAGAGAGAATGGATCAAAGTAAATGACAGGAAAGCATATAAAACATAGGGAAGGAAAAGGGGAGGGGTCGCCTCGAAAGGGTTTAAAAAGGGGTAAAGGGGTTTTGTGGGTGAGGGGGTTGGACTTCCAGCAACGGCATGAGCTGTTAGATAGGAGTGAATGGGGAACGAATGAACTTGGGGCCCGACGACTGTTTGGGTGTGGCAGGTAAATTTATAAGGGATTAGGGGAAAACCGGGTTTTTTTTTTCATATATCGACTTTATCCTGGAAATGGGAAGTACAATGCCTGCACTTTAAGGAGGGGGTTTGGGATATTGGGAGTTTGGGGATATGTTTTTATCTCTATCGTATATGCTTCTAAACTGTTATATTTTGAGCACCCCGCAAAAAACAGTGATAATGTTGAGTGTGGGGAAAGTGTTAATGTGATGAAAGTATTTTCTTTTTGGGGGTTTTCTTTTTTTTTTTTTGGTCACCCTGCCTCGGGGGGAACGACCGACTTTTTGAAAAAATAATAATATATAAATATTATAAAAAATATATAAAATATAAAAATATATATATATATTAAAATAAAAATAAAATTTTCTTCTTCTTTTTCAACAAACCGGCCCATCCCACCGGGCAGGGTGGGCCAAAAAGAAAAACAAAAGTTTTCTCTTTTTTAAATTTAGTAATTTTTAACAGGAGAAAAGGGGTTTTCACCCTTTGCTCCCGGCATTTTTTGCGCCTCTTACAACACGCAGGCTTACGGAGGAAGAATTCGTTTTCCCCTTCCCCCCTGGAATAAGTAAAATAAACAAGAATAAAACAGAAAGAAAATAGCAGAAAACCCCGAAGGTGTGTAAAATATCTTGTCATGATGTGTATGTACCTAAGTGTAAAATAGAATACAAGACGTACCGAAGTCTTGCATGTTTAGAGACAAAAAAAGGACACCGCAACCCACCTCATGTAAAACAATTCAGGCTTTTGTTTTACACTCACTTTGGGAGGACGGTAGACCTCCCCGGGCGGGTTCTGTCCTGCCAACCTACTCTACCTAAATATATATTTATATATATAAATAATATAATATATAAATACAAAACAACAACATAATACACACAAAAGATCACAGTAAACAGACAGGGATTTAAAAAATGCAAAACAACCACGGAAAGATAGTGGGAAAAATTTCCAGGCTTTCGTGACTACTCACATTGTCAAGGAACCTATATAAATTTTTTCTCTTATATAATAATGGGATGGTAATCAAAATTAATAAAAGTTGATGCTGGAAGTGCCAAGAAAGAACAATTAAAATGAACTTAACTATTCTAAAAATTGTGGTCGAAATTGTTGTTCAAGTGGTGGTGGTTAATGGGTCTGAGGAGGGGCTGTGCACATGGGCTAGTGTAAAGCTTAATTACACATCTTGTGATTATAGACTGATAGTAGTTATTAATTAGAAAATCTGTGTTTGTGAAATGGAGAGCATCAACAGCAGTCCACTGGTGGCCATTGTGACCCTAATTTGTGTTTTATTTCTTTCGTATCAATTATTCAGTATCGTCTCTTGAATGTTAAATATGGCCACCCAGAAGGTAAAATACTGATGTCTGGAGGAGGGCATGGAACTAATGATTTCTAAGAAAAAATGTGGCTAGAGGAATGGGAAATTGTGTTAGAGTAAACAAATTCACATCCTACCATTCCGACTTATGACCTGCTCGACATACGTCCACTCGACTTACTACCAGATCTGGCAGCTGGCTGGGGGCTGATGGCTACTGATGTACAATATTTGATGCTACTAGTGGCAAGCAATGCGCAATGCAGGCAGCATAGTTGGTATCAGCAGCATCATACTGTATTAACTGTACTACTGGACAGTGAATTTCACATGGCCTAGGACGAAGTCTGATCTTGCATTGGAATGGTGCAAGAAAGGCTCTTACTCTCGGAGCTTCTTAATTTGAATACACTGTGAACATAATCCTGTCTGTATCTGTATTTGTCTGTATCTGTTTTATCTATGTTTTCCTGTGTCTCGTCTGCTTGTCTCTCTGTTCTCATGAACCAACAGGTATTACACATGAAGCAGAGTTGTCACTCAATCTTCATTATGACGCTAATAAATAGCTCTACAGCATTAGTTATCATCGAAATTCATCTATCATGACATAATAAATAATATAAATAACCATAAAAAACTTGATATTACACTCTAGAATGAATTAGATATGAACCTAACTGTTTAAAAATCCACTTCTTGCACCTGTGCTGGTGGTGCCAGATACACATAAAATCATTTAAGAGAGTGTTTTGGGCTTGAAGATCCTATATTAATAATGATAATATCACAACACAATATAACAGTCTGAGGTGCATTAAATATTGAGTATATGAAATGTTAATACATGGACCCCCGGTTAACGATATTTTTTCACTCCAGAAGTATGTTCAGGTTGCAGTATGGACCGAATTTGTTCCCATTAGAAATATTGTGAAGTAGATTAGTCCATTTCAGACCCCAAAACATACACGTACAAACGCACTTACATAATTCACTTACATAATTGGTCACATTCGGAGTTAATCGTTATGCGGGGGGTCCTCTGTTTAGACAATTTTGGCTAAACCATCTTATGATTTTTTTTCAAAATTTATATAAACATGCTCATATACATATAAAAATGTAAATTAAATACAGATGTGATGTTTTCCGTTGGTTGGGCGAGTGAACAAAAAACCATTCGTGTCGGGTCTGGTATCAACAACAACTAGTTTGTTTACAAAAATCGCAAACCTTCTACACCATCATTCTCTCTCTCATTCATTCATTAATCTTATTTACTCACTCTCACTCTACATTAAGACTACAGATATTTTAATGTAGGTAATGGATTGAACTTATTATATTTTATTTAATAATAATATTATTAAATTGCATATGTATTATTGTAATAATAATAATAATTATTATTATTATTAATGTAGGGAACTGGGGTACAGATCCACTGTATTAGCACTTTGTCGGATTTTCTGGGTTATCCTCAGATTAATTTACACTATACATGTATATGTAATTTTACTAAAGGTGTATCCTGTGAGAAACGAAAAAGAGATAGAGACAGATACCAGATGGACAGACAGCCAAATTCAGTCAGGCCATGCAGCCAGCCTAGCTAACCAAACCAAACCAACCAACACTCACCCACCTACCTGGCTGGCCTGATAAGCCAGCCAGCAGACCGAATATGTATTACATCTTGTTCAGAGTGTTTCTCATTATTAGAGCATAGGGTTATACACAGGTATCAAAGCATCATACACACAGGTACGATCCATCATACACACAGTACGATGCATCATACTCTCAGGTACGAAGCATCATACACACAGGTCGATCATCATTACACACTGGTACGAAGCATCAAACATTCTGGCAGGATGACACTACCAGTGGTATTCTCCCATTCCACTGTGTCGAATACTTAAGATAACAGGAACATATGAATACTCTATGAGATGTATATTACAATACAGTCCCACTACATGTAGAATAATATACCAGTACATAATGATTAAAATATATCAATAGCTACTTATGGTAAATGAAATAATGATTTATTACCATTTTCCAGTACTTGTAGTAGTTATATAGAAAGGTTTGACATTATGCCCTACCCAGTATGTCGCGCAATTTTCAATGGTTCGGACTTACGTCCATTTTGACTTACAACAGTTGGTCAGACCATGCTTGGTCGTAAGTCGGATGGTACTTGTAATTTACATAATTACAAATTCTTGTGCGTTAAATTGTTATTAACTCTAACTGCATTTACACAATTGTGAAAATATGTAGTGGAGGCAGAGGCCACATGTGGTTCTTAAAATACTTAAGCAACCATAACAACCACACCTACTCACTTCTGTAGCAACAGGGAAAAGAGCAAGGATTTGAGTAACACATAACTCTTTCTTGTCAGTTTTTACCTACTGCAGACAAGAATATTACTAAATGATAGTAAGAGTGATTGTTGTGGGTGAGTGTTTAAGGGTCACTCAAGATTCATGCTTTACTACTTTGTATGGAAGGATATTGTCTAACAATTACCAAGCTGTATTTATCAAAGGCCACTTGATGGCGAATTGTCATCACAATATACAATACACAGTATTTTTTTTTTTTCAACCAAGTTCAGTCGTCTCCCACCGAGGCAGCATGACCCGAAAAGGAAGAAAAATCCAAAAGAAAATACTTATTCATCATTCAACCTTTCACTCAATCATACTAATCACTGTTTTTGCAGAGGTGCCTAGATTAACAGTTTAGATGCATATTTAGGATATTTAACATATCCCTCCAAACTGCAAATATCCAAATCTCTTCCGTTAATGTGCCAGGAATAGTTCTTCCCATTTCCAGTATTCAAGTTCTGGCTATATAAAAAATAATTGGTTCCCTGAAATCCCTCACTAAACATTTACACTGCTCATTGCTCCAACAGTCGTCAGTCCCAAAAACCTTTGTCTCCATTCACTATCTATACCACGCTTCATGTTTGCTTCTGGAAGTCCATGCCTCGCCCACAAAACATCCTTTACCCCCTCCCTCAACATTTTCACGACGGATGACCCCTACCCCTCCTTCGCCTCCCTCCTACATCATTTATACGCTTCCATGTCATTTCTATCTTCGATCCATTCTCTCTAAATGACCAAACCACCTCAACACCCCTCTTCAGCCCTCTGACTAATACTTTTATTAACGCCACAACTTCTAATTTCAACACTCCGATAAAAAAAAACTTTCTGCTAAATATTTACACCATCACTTTGGCCTTTGACAGGACATCTACACTGCTCCAACCGCCTCTCTTTGCAGCATTTAAAACCCCAAGCTTCACACCCATATAAGAAAGCTGGTACCACTATTAACTTTCGTACATTCTCTTTGCTCCATGGATAACTATTTTTTTGCCTCCATGTAACCTCAACACACCACTCATCTTTTTTCCATTCATCATATTCTAATGGTTAACCTATCCTTGTTCAAACCCATATGCTGCACATCAATCCAATATCTGAAAACATTCACTTCGTCCATACTCCCTCTCGCCAATGTGATATCAATTTTTCTTTATCTAAGTAATTTGATGGCCTCATCGTCTTACTCTTATTCATGTTCACTTTCAACTTTCTACTTATAATATTATGAAAAGAATTGCATTAGAATAAACAATACCAACTTCACTGTGGGGAGGGGATAAGAGTGCCACAGCCCTTTAAGATTCATTACGCTTTTTCACTCCCTCTAGCCTCAATTAGAGTTCAAGTAATTTTACAGAGTATCAATTCAACAATGTTAGGTAGGAAGAACTTTGTTTTTCAATGCTTTATGACATTATGAGGCAAGCAACACTATTATTCCCATATGTTTTCCACATATAATCACGGAATAATTGACATGCAGCTTTCAGGATGTAAACCATGTGAAGAATGAATGTTCACTGTATTACTAAATACAGCAGGGCCCCGCTTTTACGGCGTTTTGCCTTAGGCCTTCTTCAAGTGGGGGCTCTCCTGGAGTGGTGAAGAGGGCTTCTTGGTCTGAGGAATTAGCCCTGTCGGTCTTCTTCCTCGGACCAGAACCTAATTACCCCCCCCATTCTCCCCTCCCCTTATCCTCATCCTCCCCATCCTTCCTTTTTCCCATTCCTCCTCCTCCTCCTCACCCCCCCCCCCCCCCCTTTTGCCTTCCTCTTTTTGGCCTTCGGGATTCTCCACAGGCGCGCTGTTCTAGGTAGAGGAAAGGACACGGGTCCATCCCTTTCCATTGCAGGTTCTTGGCGGTGGCGTAGTTTGCCGTGGGAAGCTGGATTGCCGGGGGATGTACCCGATCCTCTCGGTATCCCGGAGTAGCTGTGGGTGTCATTTCGGCGACGGGTATTATCTCTGGAAGCCACCTTTCGGATTCCCCCGGGAGGGGGGGGGTTGGTGGCGAAGGAGGATAGGCTTTGTGGCGGATATCCGGGCCACCTCTCTTTAGTCCACCGAGGTAGTCGCAGATGTGAGGTTGCTATCCGGATTGCTGGTTTACTGGCATGAGGGTAGGGTATGGCAAGGGTTCCATGCTGCATCTGCGCTATAGAGGTGTTTGGAAAAGTGTCTCTAGGGCGCGGAGGGAGTTTTCCGCACTTTCTGCCTCCTGGGAAACTATTCTCCCCGCGCCCCCCTTTTTTGTTATTCTTTTTTTTATTTTTATTTTTTTCTTCTTTCTTTTTTTTTTCCTTAAAAACAAAAAGCAATGTGTTACTTTACCTTGGCAGCCCTAGTCCATGAAAACACTCCCCGGGCCCCTTCTTGTACCGCACCCCATTGGACCCTGCTTGTGTTTAACTCCACTCTTCGGTCACTCCTGATGCCCTGTACCTCTTGCTGGTTACTGTTTCCTCACCCGCTTCAGTACTGGGCTGCGGAACTGACTCCTTCGATTTGCTGACTCGGCTCTCATTTGACTATGCTCCGGCTTCTCCCTTCTACGGTACGGCAATTTTTCGAATCGCCCGCCATTTCATGCCAGACCAACTCCGGTCCTTACGTCCTAAAACGCCCAACGTCAATCTCCTGATGTTGCTCCTTGTACCTTCCCATTCTACTCCGGAAAGACCGACACGTCAAAGCACTCCCTCTCACGCTCAGTTTCGGACCACACAATGGACTAATTCGTTTACTTTAAGGCCAATTCTTCTTTGCCTACCTTTTGAACATAGTATGGCAAGCGCTCCTGCGTCTTGTTGGCAGAGTTTATTTCATTTCACGCTCTCAAGAGCGGGTACGCGCATGTCACTGTCCAGAATGCTACCCAAGCTCACTGTTCTTTTCTTCCTTTCGAAGATCGGGATACTATCTATCCACTATGAAAAAACATCTTTCTCTCAATTCTTGTAGTGGTACTGTCATTCTGCCCCTTACCATAGTCCAACAGAATTTACAGTCATGTGGCAATGACATTTTTGAAACAGCTGGAACGCCGGGATCTCCCAATCCTCAAGTAGACACTTATGTCCTTCTGCCCGGGGCGGAGTTGTTCCCCTTGCATTGTGGCTCGTTTAAATTTTGACAGCGAGAACTCTCCGTCCTCTGTATATGTCGCGGGACCATCGGTTACAAGTTCGGAATTAGGTGATACTCACCGCTCAATGTAGAAATTGATGGCGTTTTTGGTCACCCTGCGAATTATTGCTGATCTATGGACCGAAATGCCAGTCTGTGTGCGACGACCATTCTAATTACATTCCTTGCAGTCAACTCCTTCTTGCCTTAATTGTATGAAGTCACCCTCGTACTCCGCCGTTGGGCCAGGTCTACTTAAATGAACGTGAGATCCGTTGCCTCAAAGAGGCAGAAGGTCTCCCTTATGCTATGGCAGTTACTCATCTCACCTCAAAGGGAGACTACCCCGTGTTTCTTATTCTCGTGTTTCCAAACGTCCCCCACTTCTGGGGTCCCATCTTCTGCAGGCCTCCTCTGTTGTTAACCCTCCAGTGCACTCAATGGCATCTAATCCATTTTGCTGTCATTGGCTCTGACGTCCCGACTAACAACTCAGTCTGTTATCACATCTTCGCGTCTTCTCACAAAACCTAGTATCAAAAGTCCTCGTATGACACCTATATACCAATCGCCCCTCTACTCAGAAGTCCAAAAAAAATCCACATGGCTCTCAAAAAATTTCTTTGCCCCTTCCTTCCCTTCTTCAACCTCCACACTTTCCTTTCCAGTCTCTGTACCTAGTTCTTCCCCTCTCTCTGGTCTATTAAAGTGTGGAGATTCACCCTCCTCCTCGATACTTATGCCTTCCACCCCGTCCCCTCCCCAAGTTTCTCCCTCTCTGCCACCTCCAGGGTTTTGCCTCTCTGTCCACCCCACTACTTTCATCTCCAGTCCCTTACACTTTTCCCTCCCCCTCTACTTTGGTACAGTCCATTACATGTCCCAATCTGTACTCACCCCTCTCCTCCTATTCCAATATGGTCTCCCTACATCTTTGAATTCAGAAACCACTTGAAGCCATTTCAGAATATATTGCAGAGGACTAAATCCCTTCAATGGACACTGTTTCACTCCCTGTTCCTTTCGCTTCCCTCTCCTCCATCTTCACTACCCCATTCTTCGCATCGCTCCGCTTCCTTCACTACTTGAACATCTTCCAATGCCACCACACGTTGACTTTTCTAACCCATCTATTCCATAGGGCCTTTACTACAGATTCCTGATATTTCTTCATCGCCAATATGGCCTATTTACAGTGGAATAATCCGCGGCCTCAGGGGTTAATCGGGGTGAGCTTAAGATGTTGCTTTCCAGGTTTTCCCCTGTTGGTGCTTGCTTACAAGAACCAAAATTACAATCGGCCTGTTTCCAACCTATCTCAGGCTTAATTTATTGTATTTTCGGATCCTTTCTCAGATGGGACCTTTATGAAAGTGCCCTTCTTATACGCAATGATATTCCGTACGGTCAACTATTTGTTCCCATACCTCGCTGCATTACACTGCAGCCCGTATCCTCTTGAATAGTGGGTTTACATTATGGTCTTTATATCTCTCTCCTTCTCGTGATTTTCTCTATCCCAGGACTTTGCCTTTCTTGTTTGTCATCCTTACACCCACTTCTGTTACTGTGATTTTAATGCCCACCATTTCCTCTGGGGGGGGGTCCTCATTGTGACTCTCGTGGTCATTCAGTTGGAGGCTTTTTCGCCTCTCACCCATCCATGTTTTAAATACGGGTATACTCCCACCCATTTTATATCTCGTACTCATTCTCTCTCTTGCATCGATCTATCAGTATGCTCTTCCTCCACTGCACTAGGACTTTCACCTGGTCTGTTCTACCAGTCTTACATGACAGCGATATTTTTTCCGTTCATCTTCTCCTTCCTATTACACCACCTTTCCGTAGCCTCGCTGGCATTTGGATCGGGGCAAATTGGGATCTTTACCTGCACACCTCACTGCTCTTTTAGTGAGGTCCTTCTTCATCCTCCATGATGAGCTCCTACACATCCTTCTGACTGCATCAGTTATGACCGCCAGCTTCTCATTCTATACCCAAACCTCAGGCAGGCTTTCTCAGAAGTGGTGCCTTGGTGGTCTCTGCCTTGTGCTCGTGCAGTTCGTTTGAAAATCGTGCTGCATGGGGCAGGTACGGTACAATAGAAAACGCTGAGAGACTTGTTGATTTTAGCTGATGCGTGCGCCCCCGTCGGCCGTGTCATCCGTGGAAGCTTAAACGCACTGGTTGGCAAGACTATGTTTCCACCATCACCTCTGCTTCTTCTATGAGGGCAGTCTGGAAAAAAAGTGAGGAAATTGAGTGGTAAATACTATCCTGACCCTCGGCTCCTGTTTCTTAAGGGTCCTGGTGTTGATGTAGCAAACCCTCTCGACGGTTGCCATGAACTTGCACACAATCTGGGTCCGTATTTCCCGAGGGCTCCATCTATGCCCCTCGTTTCTTTCCTCAATGTCTGCCAGAGAGTAGTACCCTTGGACTTTTCTTCTGCTCAGAGAAGTAACAGTTATATGTGACTTTTACATTAAGTAATGAGGCTATGCCTCTCAGCTTGCTGATCATCGGCAGCTGGGCTGATGACATTATATTCGTAGGTTAAACATTTACATCGGTCAGCCCCTTGTAGTCCTCTGACACCTCTTCAATCTTATTTGGGCACAGGTGTTCTTCCCAGCTGTGGAATTCTGCCATTGTTTCTCCCTTTCGCAATACAGGGTACTACCAGGTACATGATAGCCTCCCTCTATCGCCCCATTGGCTCTTACTAGTGCAGTTGCAAAAGTGATGAACGCCTCGTAAATCGAGGTTTTAATGTGGTATTTGAGGACTCACAAACAGTCTCTCAGCAAGTCAATTTGGCTTTCGTAAGGGTCGTTCTACCATAGACACTTACGACGCTTGGGATACGTATGTTTTCGTAATGGCCTTTGCCGAATAATCACTCGTTATTGCCATATTTTTTGACCTTGTGAAGGCATATGGACACAACTTGGAGGTATAATTATTTTGGCCAGCCCATTCTTAGGCGCCGAGGCAATCTACCCATCCTTCCTTAAGAACTTTTTAACTGACGAACATATCGTGTTCGAGTCATTACTGTTCTTTCCCGGGACCTCGTCCAAAGTGAGTGTCCCTCAGGGATGTGTTCTAAGCACAAACACTTTTTCTCCTTGACTATTAGAAATGATTTGGCTCTGTTCTTCACCCAATTATGTGGTCATCCACTCTATGTGAGGACTTCGCTATTGCTTGTGCAGGCGCTGACTGTCCACTTATTGCAGTTTCTCTCAGCATTGCGGTCGACCATGTTTCCCTGGGGCACCACACATGGGTTTAAATTTTCAAGTACCAAAAAACTCACCAAATTACTTTCACTAGACGCTCTGTTATCTCCGTCCATCTTTGTATCTCTATGGCCTCCGTATCCCGAACGTGATACGTCAGGTTTCTAGGCCTTCTCTTTGACTCGGTTAACCTGGAAACCTCACATTACCTATTGATAGGCAAACTTGTCACAGCCGCTAAACCTTCTTAAAACCTTGCTCATCTTTCCTGGGGAGCTGATCGTCGACTTGCTTCGCTACATTCAGGCCTACGTTTGATCGAAACTCGAGTATCGGTGACCAGAAGTGATCGCGGCCTCTCTGCTACTCTCTCTAGCTCCTTAACTCTATCCATCTCCAAGGCTTACGTTTGTGCCTGGTGCTTTCGCTCTTTCCCTGTGGAGAGCTCTACTACAGAAGCAAATGTTCCACCCTTGTCTGATCGCCGTGATGCCATTGCCTTCATATTAATGTACGCTCTCACGATCTACACAATCCTTCCATTTATAGAATGGTCACCGGATATTAGTAGAAAGTTCTTTATTCGTTCGCCGCCCTGTTTGCTCCGTCCCTTTTCTCTTCGCCTACATTCACTCTTGTCTTTCCTTCAGTTACCACCTTTATATGTTCATGTAGCATCTCACTTTTCCTACCCCCCTGGGAAGTTCATCTGTTCGGGTCTGTTCTTTCTCACTCCTGCTCGAGAAGCTCAATGCCTACGGTGGCTTCACCGCTTCTCTTTTTCTTGATCATTCCACTCCCATTCTCATGCCACCGCTGTGTTCTCACTGATGGCTCTAAGTCTCTCAGACGGCGTCGGATTCGCAGCTGTGTTCGGACAGCGTCGTACGGGGGCATTTTCTATCTTCAGCTAGCATTTTTAACTGCTGAACTGGATGCCATTCTTGCAGCATTATTCGTATCGCATCTATGCCTTGTTCATCATTTGTAGTAGTCTCAGACTCCTTAGGCTCTACAGGCTATACGAAAATTTGATACATCTCATCCCTAGTTCTCCGATCCAACTTTGGCTTCGCATGTATCTCTTCCAACATAAAGATATTGTTTTTTTGTGGGTCCCTGGTCATGTTGACGTTCAGGCAATGTACAGGGCTGACAATGCTGCGCGGTCTGCAGTACAATGACCCTACCAATTTCCTATCGAGGTGTTCCATTTCTGGGTCTATTTGCTGCAATAAGCTAACCCACTACTTCGCACACGTTGGCAACAACGTGGTCACTCGGCTCGGTAACAAAACTTCATTCTATGTAAACGATGCATAGGGTACTGGCCGTCTTCTTGTCATCAGTGCCGATGGTTGGGAGACCACTCTCTCCCGCCTCGATTGGGCCACACTCGTCTTATATCTGGGTAATCTCATGGAGAGGCCCCTGTTCCTCTCTGGGTGCAGTGTCAAGTTCCAGTATTCGATTTGCTCACATTCGGTTAGACTGCCCTCTCTATCAACAAGACGCAGAATTTACCTCCAACATCGTCTTCGTTCTACTACTCTCATCTTTACTTTCCCCTTCTTGCTGATGGACCCTCCTTTAATCCTGACTCTCTCTTTGACCTTCTTGAACAACGATCTGATATACTTCCACAAAACTCTGATGATACTTTTCGCACTCCCCTCAGCCCTTTTCTAGTTCAGTTCTTGCTTGCCCTTTGCCTTTCACCATCCACTGCCCGCTGTTATCCGTAACCTATTACTAAATCCATCTCCGTTTTCACCTGATGCCCTCGCTTCCTTCATGCCCTGCAGCGCTGTATAGTCCTTGTGCTTAGCGCTTCTTTTTTGATTTATAATAATATAATTCGCCTTATGGTGTTCACTAATCTCGGTGATCTCAAATTAGGACCAAAACTCTATTACGGCTCTTGTCTTTCTAATACAGGGTGTTTTAATGCTAGTATTAATGTGTGGGTGGGTGGCCAGATGGGTTGTACCTCACCACCACTTCGATGCCTTACCTACCAACCCTACTATTCACCTTGCCACTCCCTTTATTAGCTCATTTAAGACTACAAATATTTTTAAGGGAAGTAATGGAGAGGTACAATAAATGCATTTTATTACTTTAGGGATCATTTCAATGGTCAAAAGTATATAATGTGGGTGGGGTGGCCTAGTTTGGCTGCCATACCTACCACACCTAACTTCTTACAATAAACACTACTTCACTTCTCACCCTAATTAAGACTACATATATTTTGAGGTAAGTAATGAGTGTACTGTGTGTATTTTATTTTTATGTTTTTTAATGCCTTTTTCTATTGCTAACGTAATACTTGTTAGTGTAAACTATTATATATGAATTTATAAGAGGAAACAAATGGCGTTATGCTTTCCGCGATGTCCCCTTTCAGGAGCAGCCTGGAACCTAACCTGCCCTACTGTACTGCATTTCTAATCTTTGTCATATTCCATGATTCACACTTTACTAGTTAAACATTAATTCATTCATTATTCTCAAATCAGCCTCAGAAAAATAGTATGGTGAGACTGACAAAGTTGTGGAAAAAGACACTTATGTACAGTTCAGGACATTTTAGAGAAAATGTTTCGCAACAAGGGACTGAAGAAGCTACTCATGGCGAAAGTTTCTTCTAATAAATGTCCTGAACTGTACTTAAGTGTCTTTTTCCACAAATCAGCCTCACTTCACCGGCCCATCTCCTCACTTTCCACCTGATCATTCAACTTTATTGTATGTTACAGCTGCACTTTACACAAAATACTGTTACGAGATTAAGGTGATACATATATTATGTATTTTTTACACACTAACCAACAATCTAAGAGCAAATTTTAGAGGATGATCCATCTGTCCCTGGACCATTATTATGTCACGAGGGAGAGAAAAAGGAGAAAGCCCAAGGAGAGTCAGGATGAACAGTTATTATTTTTTAGATTTGACAATTTGATGATTTTCTGCTATTGTTTTCAAGATTATTACACTGGAACTCAATTACTGTCAGAATGTAAATATAGTTCTTTGTATAACGTATTAATGATCTCTGTCAATGTACTGATGAATAGTACATTGTTTTACTGTAAATATATAAATTGAAATTTCATGATTATGCTAAATTGCCTAAACAAACAAAAATTAGATTTATCATAAAAATTTGCAATATGGAGTTGTTCTTTTGTATCATAACTTAATAAGTCATTTATTCCCTTTTGTTTTTGTAATTACCTGGAGGAGCAGTGAAGTATCATGGAGGTGCTGGCATTTGCATATCGGTCATGTGGAGGCATAGGCAAAGTGTCCTGGGAGATGAGGCATTACTTCGTGAGGGTACGGTTCAAATTTCCAAATAAGTGACAAAGGGGGCGGAAGCTAACTCACCTGATTCCTTCACTACCACCTGAAATGATTGCCAAGACAATTTCAGACATAGCATCAACACCATCGTCAAAAGCCTACTTCATTTTCTTACATTATAGCAGTAATGAAGTAACCAAAAAAGTTCATTACAGTGGCATGCATCAGGGGGGGGGGGGATAGGGGTTCCAGAATAATGTATTCAGTATTGGTGAGTGGAGTGTCAGTGGATGGGTCTATGAAAGATGAGGTGAATCATTAGAATTGATGAGGGAAAAGGGGTGGTGGTGCACTTAGGAGTCTGTGGAGACCAAAGACACTTTGTCCTTGGAGGCAAAGAGGGGAATGTATGAGAGGTACAGTTATACCAACGCTTTTATATGGAGTGTGAAAACATGGGGTAATGAATGTTGCAGCGAGGAGAGGCTGGAGGCAGTGAGATGTCATGTCTGAGGGCAATGTGTGGTGTGAATATAATTGCAGAGAATTTGTAGTTGGAAGTTAGGAGGAGGTGCGGGATTACCAAAACTGTTGTCTAGAGGGCTGAGGAAGGGTTGTTTGAGGTGGTTCAGACATGTAGAGAGAATTGGAGCGAACAGAATGACTTCAGGAGATGTATCCCAGTCTGTAGAAACCCCCCCCCCCCCACAAAAAAAAAATGGAATGGAAGGCGGGTTGGGGTCGGCCTAGGAAAAAGGTTGGAGGGAGGGGGTAAAGGGGTTTTGTGTGCGAGGGGCTTGGACCTTCCAGCAGGCATGTGGGAGATGTTTGATAGGAGTGGAGAACAAATGGTTTAATACTTGACGTGCTGTTGGAGTGTGAGCAATATAAAACATTTATGAAGGGGTTCGGAAAACGCAGCGGACTTGGGTCCTGGAGAGGGAAGTAACAGTGCCTGCACTCTGAAGGAGGGGTGTTAATGTTGCAGTTTAAAAACTGTAGTGTAAAGCACCCTTCTGGCAAGACAGTGATGAGGAATGAATGGTGGTAAGTTTTTCTTTGTTGGGCCTCCCTGCCTTGGTGGAATCGGCCAGTGTGATAATAAAAATAAAAAGATAAATCACAGGGATGTCAGGATGTATTTCTTCAGTCTCTCAGTGGTCAGGAAGCAGCATGACCTTGGCAAAGAAATGGTGGAGGCAGACTCCATACATAGTTTTACAAATAGGTATGACAGGGCTCACAAGGCCAAGAGAGTGAATTGGCAAGAGGCAAGGCCAGGGCTATTGATTTGACTCCTGCAAACCACATTACAGATGAATACAGTACTGAAAGTACTGTAGGATTGGTTCACTTTTACCAAATCAAGACTAACCCTTAAACTGTCCAAACAAATTTACATTCACATGTGTAGTGCTCCAATAGTAGATTCTACGCTTTTTTTTTTACAAAAAAAAAAAAGTAGATCGTGTTTTTTTACACGTTTCAAATGTAAAAAAGAATAGAGGATTCTAACGTTTTTTTTTAACATACTTTAAATGTTGAAAACTATGTAGATCTACTTTGGACTGTTTATCGGGTTAGTCTTGATTTTGGTAAAAGTGAACCTATCCTACAGTACTTTCAGTATGTATTCATCTGTATGTGGGTTGCAGGAGTCTAAATCATTGCTCCTGGCCCTTGCCTCTTTGCAGATTCACTCTAGTGCCTTGTGAGCCCTGTCATTACCGATTTGTAAAACTATGTATGGAGTCTGCCTCCACCATTTCTTTGCCAAGGTCATGCTGCTTCCTGACCACTGAGAGACTGAAGAAATACATCCTGACATCCCTGTGATTTATCTTTTTATTTTTATTATCACACTGGCCGATTCCCACCAAGGCAGGGTGGCCCAAAAAAGAAAAACTTTCACCATCATTCACTCCATCACTGTCTTGCCAGAAGGGTGCTTTACACTACAGTTTTTATATCTGCAACATTATCACCCCTCCTTCAGGCGTGCAGGCACTGTATTCCCATCTCCAGGACTCAAGTCCGGCCTGCCGGTTTCCCTGAACCCCTTCATAAATGTTATTTTGCTCACACTCCAACAGCACGTCAAGTATTAAAAACCATTTGTCTCCACTCCTATCAAACATGCTCACACATGCCTGCTGGAAGTCCAAGCCCCTCACACACAAAACCTCCTTTACCCCCTCCCTACAACCTTCCATAGGACGACCCCTACCCCGCTTCCTCGCCACTACAGGTTGATTACACTCTTGAAAGACATTCTGTTTCGCTCCATTCTCTCTTACATGTTCTGTACCAACTCAACAAAAACCCTTCCTCAGCCCTCTCTAGACAACAGTTTTGGTAATCCCGCACCTCCTCCTAACTTCCAAACTACAAATCTATGCTTTATATTCACACCACACATTGCCCTCAGACATGACATCTCCACTGCCTTCCAGCCTTCTCCTCGCTGCCAACATTCATTACCCATGTATCACACCCAATATAAATAGCGTTGGTAAATGTACTCTCATAACATTCCCTATTTGCCTCCAAGACAAAGGTTTCTTTGTCTCCACAGACTTCCTAAAGTGCACCTCCTCACCCTTTTCCCCGCATCAATTTTGATTCACCTCATCTTTCATAGACCCTTCCACAGACACGTCACTCCCAAATATTGAATACATTAGTTCTGGAACTAGGTCTGATGCTATGCCTCTGTACTGATCTTTTGGTTACTTTCTTTACTGCTAAATATAAGGAAAATGAGTAGTTTTTGACGTGTGGGTGTTGTTGCTATGTCTGAAATTGTCTTTTGGCATATCTCTTTTCAGGTGGTAGTGTAGGATCAGGTGAGTTATTAGCTTCGCCCCCTTTGGTCACTTATTTGGAATTTGGACCGTCATAGAAGTATTGCCTCTTCCTCACAGGACACTTTGCCTATGCCTCCTCAGACCTTATGCAATTGCTCCTGCACACTCCAGGATTACCTTCACTGCCTCCTCCACGGTAATTACTTAACTACAATAAATGATATTAAGTTATGATTCAAAAAGACACGCCATAATTTGCAAATTTTATTGATTAAATCTAAATTTTGTTTGTTAAGGCAATTTTAGCTTAATTAATGTAATTTTCCAAATTTATATATTTACAGTAAAACGATTGGTACTATTCATCAGTTACATGACAGAGATCATTAATACGTTATACAAAGAAATATATTACATTCTGTCAGTTTATGTTGTTCAGTGTAATTATCTTGAAAACAATAGCAGATAATCATCAAATTGTCAACTAATAATTTAATATCTGGTCATCTGACCTCTCACTTTGGCTTTCTTCCTTTTCTCTCATGGTGACTAATAATGGTCCAGGACAGGTTTGGATCATCCCTAAAATTTGCTCTGAATGTTGGTTAGTTGTAAAAAATATCTTAATTATGTATACTTAATTAGTAACAGTATTTTGTGTAAAGTGCAGGCTGTGTAACATACAATAAGTTGAATGTCAGGTGGAACGGAAAGTGAGGAGATGGCAGGTGAAGTGTGGCTGATTTGTGGAAAAAGAACTTATGTACAGTTCAGGGACCATTATTAGAAGAAACATTTCGGCATGAGTAGCGTTCTTCAGTCCTTGTTGCGAATACATTTCCTCTAATAAATGTCCTGAACTGTACATAAGTTGGTCTTTTTCACTTCTTGTCAGTCTCACCATACTTTTTTCTGGGCTGATTTGTAGGAATGACATGAATGAATTAATTGTTTTACTAGTATAGGTGAAGCATGAATATGACGAAAGATTTAGAAATGCAGTACAGTTGGGCAGGTTAGGTTCCAGCTGCTGCTCTCGACAAGGGGACATCGCGGAAAGCAGAACGCCATTTGTTTCCTCTTATAATGTCAGGATAATAAGTTTACACTAACATAGTATTAAGTTATTATATACACCCAGTCTTGTCTCTTATATAATAATGGGATGGTAATCAAAATTAATAAAAGTTGATGCTGGAAGTGCCAAGAAAGAACAATTAAAATGAACTTAACTATTCTAAAAATTGTGGTCGAAATTGTTGTTCAAGTGGTGGTGGTTAATGGGTCTGAGGAGGGGCTGTGCACATGGGCTAGTGTAAAGCTTAATTACACATCTTGTGATTATAGACTGATAGTAGTTATTAATTAGAAAATCTGTGTTTGTGAAATGGAGAGCATCAACAGCAGTCCACTGGTGGCCATTGTGACCCTAATTTGTGTTTTATTTCTTTCGTATCAATTATTCAGTATCGTCTCTTGAATGTTAAATATGGCCACCCAGAAGGTAAAATACTGATGTCTGGAGGAGGGCATGGAACTAATGATTTCTAAGAAAAAATGTGGCTAGAGGAATGGGAAATTGTGTTAGAGTAAACAAATTCACATCCTACCATTCCGACTTATGACCTGCTCGACATACGTCCACTCGACTTACTACCAGATCTGGCAGCTGGCTGGGGGCTGATGGCTACTGATGTACAATATTTGATGCTACTAGTGGCAAGCAATGCGCAATGCAGGCAGCATAGTTGGTATCAGCAGCATCATACTGTATTAACTGTACTACTGGACAGTGAATTTCACATGGCCTAGGACGAAGTCTGATCTTGCATTGGAATGGTGCAAGAAAGGCTCTTACTCTCGGAGCTTCTTAATTTGAATACACTGTGAACATAATCCTGTCTGTATCTGTATTTGTCTGTATCTGTTTTATCTATGTTTTCCTGTGTCTCGTCTGCTTGTCTCTCTGTTCTCATGAACCAACAGGTATTACACATGAAGCAGAGTTGTCACTCAATCTTCATTATGACGCTAATAAATAGCTCTACAGCATTAGTTATCATCGAAATTCATCTATCATGACATAATAAATAATATAAATAACCATAAAAAACTTGATATTACACTCTAGAATGAATTAGATATGAACCTAACTGTTTAAAAATCCACTTCTTGCACCTGTGCTGGTGGTGCCAGATACACATAAAATCATTTAAGAGAGTGTTTTGGGCTTGAAGATCCTATATTAATAATGATAATATCACAACACAATATAACAGTCTGAGGTGCATTAAATATTGAGTATATGAAATGTTAATACATGGACCCCCGGTTAACGATATTTTTTCACTCCAGAAGTATGTTCAGGTTGCAGTATGGACCGAATTTGTTCCCATTAGAAATATTGTGAAGTAGATTAGTCCATTTCAGACCCCAAAACATACACGTACAAACGCACTTACATAATTCACTTACATAATTGGTCACATTCGGAGTTAATCGTTATGCGGGGGGTCCTCTGTTTAGACAATTTTGGCTAAACCATCTTATGATTTTTTTTCAAAATTTATATAAACATGCTCATATACATATAAAAATGTAAATTAAATACAGATGTGATGTTTTCCGTTGGTTGGGCGAGTGAACAAAAAACCATTCGTGTCGGGTCTGGTATCAACAACAACTAGTTTGTTTACAAAAATCGCAAACCTTCTACACCATCATTCTCTCTCTCATTCATTCATTAATCTTATTTACTCACTCTCACTCTACATTAAGACTACAGATATTTTAATGTAGGTAATGGATTGAACTTATTATATTTTATTTAATAATAATATTATTAAATTGCATATGTATTATTGTAATAATAATAATAATTATTATTATTATTAATGTAGGGAACTGGGGTACAGATCCACTGTATTAGCACTTTGTCGGATTTTCTGGGTTATCCTCAGATTAATTTACACTATACATGTATATGTAATTTTACTAAAGGTGTATCCTGTGAGAAACGAAAAAGAGATAGAGACAGATACCAGATGGACAGACAGCCAAATTCAGTCAGGCCATGCAGCCAGCCTAGCTAACCAAACCAAACCAACCAACACTCACCCACCTACCTGGCTGGCCTGATAAGCCAGCCAGCAGACCGAATATGTATTACATCTTGTTCAGAGTGTTTCTCATTATTAGAGCATAGGGTTATACACAGGTATCAAAGCATCATACACACAGGTACGATCCATCATACACACAGTACGATGCATCATACTCTCAGGTACGAAGCATCATACACACAGGTCGATCATCATTACACACTGGTACGAAGCATCAAACATTCTGGCAGGATGACACTACCAGTGGTATTCTCCCATTCCACTGTGTCGAATACTTAAGATAACAGGAACATATGAATACTCTATGAGATGTATATTACAATACAGTCCCACTACATGTAGAATAATATACCAGTACATAATGATTAAAATATATCAATAGCTACTTATGGTAAATGAAATAATGATTTATTACCATTTTCCAGTACTTGTAGTAGTTATATAGAAAGGTTTGACATTATGCCCTACCCAGTATGTCGCGCAATTTTCAATGGTTCGGACTTACGTCCATTTTGACTTACAACAGTTGGTCAGACCATGCTTGGTCGTAAGTCGGATGGTACTTGTAATTTACATAATTACAAATTCTTGTGCGTTAAATTGTTATTAACTCTAACTGCATTTACACAATTGTGAAAATATGTAGTGGAGGCAGAGGCCACATGTGGTTCTTAAAATACTTAAGCAACCATAACAACCACACCTACTCACTTCTGTAGCAACAGGGAAAAGAGCAAGGATTTGAGTAACACATAACTCTTTCTTGTCAGTTTTTACCTACTGCAGACAAGAATATTACTAAATGATAGTAAGAGTGATTGTTGTGGGTGAGTGTTTAAGGGTCACTCAAGATTCATGCTTTACTACTTTGTATGGAAGGATATTGTCTAACAATTACCAAGCTGTATTTATCAAAGGCCACTTGATGGCGAATTGTCATCACAATATACAATACACAGTATTTTTTTTTTTTCAACCAAGTTCAGTCGTCTCCCACCGAGGCAGCATGACCCGAAAAGGAAGAAAAATCCAAAAGAAAATACTTATTCATCATTCAACCTTTCACTCAATCATACTAATCACTGTTTTTGCAGAGGTGCCTAGATTAACAGTTTAGATGCATATTTAGGATATTTAACATATCCCTCCAAACTGCAAATATCCAAATCTCTTCCGTTAATGTGCCAGGAATAGTTCTTCCCATTTCCAGTATTCAAGTTCTGGCTATATAAAAAATAATTGGTTCCCTGAAATCCCTCACTAAACATTTACACTGCTCATTGCTCCAACAGTCGTCAGTCCCAAAAACCTTTGTCTCCATTCACTATCTATACCACGCTTCATGTTTGCTTCTGGAAGTCCATGCCTCGCCCACAAAACATCCTTTACCCCCTCCCTCAACATTTTCACGACGGATGACCCCTACCCCTCCTTCGCCTCCCTCCTACATCATTTATACGCTTCCATGTCATTTCTATCTTCGATCCATTCTCTCTAAATGACCAAACCACCTCAACACCCCTCTTCAGCCCTCTGACTAATACTTTTATTAACGCCACAACTTCTAATTTCAACACTCCGATAAAAAAAAACTTTCTGCTAAATATTTACACCATCACTTTGGCCTTTGACAGGACATCTACACTGCTCCAACCGCCTCTCTTTGCAGCATTTAAAACCCCAAGCTTCACACCCATATAAGAAAGCTGGTACCACTATTAACTTTCGTACATTCTCTTTGCTCCATGGATAACTATTTTTTTGCCTCCATGTAACCTCAACACACCACTCATCTTTTTTCCATTCATCATATTCTAATGGTTAACCTATCCTTGTTCAAACCCATATGCTGCACATCAATCCAATATCTGAAAACATTCACTTCGTCCATACTCCCTCTCGCCAATGTGATATCAATTTTTCTTTATCTAAGTAATTTGATGGCCTCATCGTCTTACTCTTATTCATGTTCACTTTCAACTTTCTACTTATAATATTATGAAAAGAATTGCATTAGAATAAACAATACCAACTTCACTGTGGGGAGGGGATAAGAGTGCCACAGCCCTTTAAGATTCATTACGCTTTTTCACTCCCTCTAGCCTCAATTAGAGTTCAAGTAATTTTACAGAGTATCAATTCAACAATGTTAGGTAGGAAGAACTTTGTTTTTCAATGCTTTATGACATTATGAGGCAAGCAACACTATTATTCCCATATGTTTTCCACATATAATCACGGAATAATTGACATGCAGCTTTCAGGATGTAAACCATGTGAAGAATGAATGTTCACTGTATTACTAAATACAGCAGGGCCCCGCTTTTACGGCGTTTTGCCTTAGGCCTTCTTCAAGTGGGGGCTCTCCTGGAGTGGTGAAGAGGGCTTCTTGGTCTGAGGAATTAGCCCTGTCGGTCTTCTTCCTCGGACCAGAACCTAATTACCCCCCCCATTCTCCCCTCCCCTTATCCTCATCCTCCCCATCCTTCCTTTTTCCCATTCCTCCTCCTCCTCCTCACCCCCCCCCCCCCCCCTTTTGCCTTCCTCTTTTTGGCCTTCGGGATTCTCCACAGGCGCGCTGTTCTAGGTAGAGGAAAGGACACGGGTCCATCCCTTTCCATTGCAGGTTCTTGGCGGTGGCGTAGTTTGCCGTGGGAAGCTGGATTGCCGGGGGATGTACCCGATCCTCTCGGTATCCCGGAGTAGCTGTGGGTGTCATTTCGGCGACGGGTATTATCTCTGGAAGCCACCTTTCGGATTCCCCCGGGAGGGGGGGGGTTGGTGGCGAAGGAGGATAGGCTTTGTGGCGGATATCCGGGCCACCTCTCTTTAGTCCACCGAGGTAGTCGCAGATGTGAGGTTGCTATCCGGATTGCTGGTTTACTGGCATGAGGGTAGGGTATGGCAAGGGTTCCATGCTGCATCTGCGCTATAGAGGTGTTTGGAAAAGTGTCTCTAGGGCGCGGAGGGAGTTTTCCGCACTTTCTGCCTCCTGGGAAACTATTCTCCCCGCGCCCCCCTTTTTTGTTATTCTTTTTTTTATTTTTATTTTTTTCTTCTTTCTTTTTTTTTTCCTTAAAAACAAAAAGCAATGTGTTACTTTACCTTGGCAGCCCTAGTCCATGAAAACACTCCCCGGGCCCCTTCTTGTACCGCACCCCATTGGACCCTGCTTGTGTTTAACTCCACTCTTCGGTCACTCCTGATGCCCTGTACCTCTTGCTGGTT
Source organism: Cherax quadricarinatus (assembly GCF_026875155.1). Taxonomy (NCBI): domain Eukaryota; kingdom Metazoa; phylum Arthropoda; class Malacostraca; order Decapoda; family Parastacidae; genus Cherax; species Cherax quadricarinatus. The sequence continues at coordinate 42,496 of NW_026472453.1, forward strand.
ACTGTTTCCTCACCCGCTTCAGTACTGGGCTGCGGAACTGACTCCTTCGATTTGCTGACTCGGCTCTCATTTGACTATGCTCCGGCTTCTCCCTTCTACGGTACGGCAATTTTTCGAATCGCCCGCCATTTCATGCCAGACCAACTCCGGTCCTTACGTCCTAAAACGCCCAACGTCAATCTCCTGATGTTGCTCCTTGTACCTTCCCATTCTACTCCGGAAAGACCGACACGTCAAAGCACTCCCTCTCACGCTCAGTTTCGGACCACACAATGGACTAATTCGTTTACTTTAAGGCCAATTCTTCTTTGCCTACCTTTTGAACATAGTATGGCAAGCGCTCCTGCGTCTTGTTGGCAGAGTTTATTTCATTTCACGCTCTCAAGAGCGGGTACGCGCATGTCACTGTCCAGAATGCTACCCAAGCTCACTGTTCTTTTCTTCCTTTCGAAGATCGGGATACTATCTATCCACTATGAAAAAACATCTTTCTCTCAATTCTTGTAGTGGTACTGTCATTCTGCCCCTTACCATAGTCCAACAGAATTTACAGTCATGTGGCAATGACATTTTTGAAACAGCTGGAACGCCGGGATCTCCCAATCCTCAAGTAGACACTTATGTCCTTCTGCCCGGGGCGGAGTTGTTCCCCTTGCATTGTGGCTCGTTTAAATTTTGACAGCGAGAACTCTCCGTCCTCTGTATATGTCGCGGGACCATCGGTTACAAGTTCGGAATTAGGTGATACTCACCGCTCAATGTAGAAATTGATGGCGTTTTTGGTCACCCTGCGAATTATTGCTGATCTATGGACCGAAATGCCAGTCTGTGTGCGACGACCATTCTAATTACATTCCTTGCAGTCAACTCCTTCTTGCCTTAATTGTATGAAGTCACCCTCGTACTCCGCCGTTGGGCCAGGTCTACTTAAATGAACGTGAGATCCGTTGCCTCAAAGAGGCAGAAGGTCTCCCTTATGCTATGGCAGTTACTCATCTCACCTCAAAGGGAGACTACCCCGTGTTTCTTATTCTCGTGTTTCCAAACGTCCCCCACTTCTGGGGTCCCATCTTCTGCAGGCCTCCTCTGTTGTTAACCCTCCAGTGCACTCAATGGCATCTAATCCATTTTGCTGTCATTGGCTCTGACGTCCCGACTAACAACTCAGTCTGTTATCACATCTTCGCGTCTTCTCACAAAACCTAGTATCAAAAGTCCTCGTATGACACCTATATACCAATCGCCCCTCTACTCAGAAGTCCAAAAAAAATCCACATGGCTCTCAAAAAATTTCTTTGCCCCTTCCTTCCCTTCTTCAACCTCCACACTTTCCTTTCCAGTCTCTGTACCTAGTTCTTCCCCTCTCTCTGGTCTATTAAAGTGTGGAGATTCACCCTCCTCCTCGATACTTATGCCTTCCACCCCGTCCCCTCCCCAAGTTTCTCCCTCTCTGCCACCTCCAGGGTTTTGCCTCTCTGTCCACCCCACTACTTTCATCTCCAGTCCCTTACACTTTTCCCTCCCCCTCTACTTTGGTACAGTCCATTACATGTCCCAATCTGTACTCACCCCTCTCCTCCTATTCCAATATGGTCTCCCTACATCTTTGAATTCAGAAACCACTTGAAGCCATTTCAGAATATATTGCAGAGGACTAAATCCCTTCAATGGACACTGTTTCACTCCCTGTTCCTTTCGCTTCCCTCTCCTCCATCTTCACTACCCCATTCTTCGCATCGCTCCGCTTCCTTCACTACTTGAACATCTTCCAATGCCACCACACGTTGACTTTTCTAACCCATCTATTCCATAGGGCCTTTACTACAGATTCCTGATATTTCTTCATCGCCAATATGGCCTATTTACAGTGGAATAATCCGCGGCCTCAGGGGTTAATCGGGGTGAGCTTAAGATGTTGCTTTCCAGGTTTTCCCCTGTTGGTGCTTGCTTACAAGAACCAAAATTACAATCGGCCTGTTTCCAACCTATCTCAGGCTTAATTTATTGTATTTTCGGATCCTTTCTCAGATGGGACCTTTATGAAAGTGCCCTTCTTATACGCAATGATATTCCGTACGGTCAACTATTTGTTCCCATACCTCGCTGCATTACACTGCAGCCCGTATCCTCTTGAATAGTGGGTTTACATTATGGTCTTTATATCTCTCTCCTTCTCGTGATTTTCTCTATCCCAGGACTTTGCCTTTCTTGTTTGTCATCCTTACACCCACTTCTGTTACTGTGATTTTAATGCCCACCATTTCCTCTGGGGGGGGGTCCTCATTGTGACTCTCGTGGTCATTCAGTTGGAGGCTTTTTCGCCTCTCACCCATCCATGTTTTAAATACGGGTATACTCCCACCCATTTTATATCTCGTACTCATTCTCTCTCTTGCATCGATCTATCAGTATGCTCTTCCTCCACTGCACTAGGACTTTCACCTGGTCTGTTCTACCAGTCTTACATGACAGCGATATTTTTTCCGTTCATCTTCTCCTTCCTATTACACCACCTTTCCGTAGCCTCGCTGGCATTTGGATCGGGGCAAATTGGGATCTTTACCTGCACACCTCACTGCTCTTTTAGTGAGGTCCTTCTTCATCCTCCATGATGAGCTCCTACACATCCTTCTGACTGCATCAGTTATGACCGCCAGCTTCTCATTCTATACCCAAACCTCAGGCAGGCTTTCTCAGAAGTGGTGCCTTGGTGGTCTCTGCCTTGTGCTCGTGCAGTTCGTTTGAAAATCGTGCTGCATGGGGCAGGTACGGTACAATAGAAAACGCTGAGAGACTTGTTGATTTTAGCTGATGCGTGCGCCCCCGTCGGCCGTGTCATCCGTGGAAGCTTAAACGCACTGGTTGGCAAGACTATGTTTCCACCATCACCTCTGCTTCTTCTATGAGGGCAGTCTGGAAAAAAAGTGAGGAAATTGAGTGGTAAATACTATCCTGACCCTCGGCTCCTGTTTCTTAAGGGTCCTGGTGTTGATGTAGCAAACCCTCTCGACGGTTGCCATGAACTTGCACACAATCTGGGTCCGTATTTCCCGAGGGCTCCATCTATGCCCCTCGTTTCTTTCCTCAATGTCTGCCAGAGAGTAGTACCCTTGGACTTTTCTTCTGCTCAGAGAAGTAACAGTTATATGTGACTTTTACATTAAGTAATGAGGCTATGCCTCTCAGCTTGCTGATCATCGGCAGCTGGGCTGATGACATTATATTCGTAGGTTAAACATTTACATCGGTCAGCCCCTTGTAGTCCTCTGACACCTCTTCAATCTTATTTGGGCACAGGTGTTCTTCCCAGCTGTGGAATTCTGCCATTGTTTCTCCCTTTCGCAATACAGGGTACTACCAGGTACATGATAGCCTCCCTCTATCGCCCCATTGGCTCTTACTAGTGCAGTTGCAAAAGTGATGAACGCCTCGTAAATCGAGGTTTTAATGTGGTATTTGAGGACTCACAAACAGTCTCTCAGCAAGTCAATTTGGCTTTCGTAAGGGTCGTTCTACCATAGACACTTACGACGCTTGGGATACGTATGTTTTCGTAATGGCCTTTGCCGAATAATCACTCGTTATTGCCATATTTTTTGACCTTGTGAAGGCATATGGACACAACTTGGAGGTATAATTATTTTGGCCAGCCCATTCTTAGGCGCCGAGGCAATCTACCCATCCTTCCTTAAGAACTTTTTAACTGACGAACATATCGTGTTCGAGTCATTACTGTTCTTTCCCGGGACCTCGTCCAAAGTGAGTGTCCCTCAGGGATGTGTTCTAAGCACAAACACTTTTTCTCCTTGACTATTAGAAATGATTTGGCTCTGTTCTTCACCCAATTATGTGGTCATCCACTCTATGTGAGGACTTCGCTATTGCTTGTGCAGGCGCTGACTGTCCACTTATTGCAGTTTCTCTCAGCATTGCGGTCGACCATGTTTCCCTGGGGCACCACACATGGGTTTAAATTTTCAAGTACCAAAAAACTCACCAAATTACTTTCACTAGACGCTCTGTTATCTCCGTCCATCTTTGTATCTCTATGGCCTCCGTATCCCGAACGTGATACGTCAGGTTTCTAGGCCTTCTCTTTGACTCGGTTAACCTGGAAACCTCACATTACCTATTGATAGGCAAACTTGTCACAGCCGCTAAACCTTCTTAAAACCTTGCTCATCTTTCCTGGGGAGCTGATCGTCGACTTGCTTCGCTACATTCAGGCCTACGTTTGATCGAAACTCGAGTATCGGTGACCAGAAGTGATCGCGGCCTCTCTGCTACTCTCTCTAGCTCCTTAACTCTATCCATCTCCAAGGCTTACGTTTGTGCCTGGTGCTTTCGCTCTTTCCCTGTGGAGAGCTCTACTACAGAAGCAAATGTTCCACCCTTGTCTGATCGCCGTGATGCCATTGCCTTCATATTAATGTACGCTCTCACGATCTACACAATCCTTCCATTTATAGAATGGTCACCGGATATTAGTAGAAAGTTCTTTATTCGTTCGCCGCCCTGTTTGCTCCGTCCCTTTTCTCTTCGCCTACATTCACTCTTGTCTTTCCTTCAGTTACCACCTTTATATGTTCATGTAGCATCTCACTTTTCCTACCCCCCTGGGAAGTTCATCTGTTCGGGTCTGTTCTTTCTCACTCCTGCTCGAGAAGCTCAATGCCTACGGTGGCTTCACCGCTTCTCTTTTTCTTGATCATTCCACTCCCATTCTCATGCCACCGCTGTGTTCTCACTGATGGCTCTAAGTCTCTCAGACGGCGTCGGATTCGCAGCTGTGTTCGGACAGCGTCGTACGGGGGCATTTTCTATCTTCAGCTAGCATTTTTAACTGCTGAACTGGATGCCATTCTTGCAGCATTATTCGTATCGCATCTATGCCTTGTTCATCATTTGTAGTAGTCTCAGACTCCTTAGGCTCTACAGGCTATACGAAAATTTGATACATCTCATCCCTAGTTCTCCGATCCAACTTTGGCTTCGCATGTATCTCTTCCAACATAAAGATATTGTTTTTTTGTGGGTCCCTGGTCATGTTGACGTTCAGGCAATGTACAGGGCTGACAATGCTGCGCGGTCTGCAGTACAATGACCCTACCAATTTCCTATCGAGGTGTTCCATTTCTGGGTCTATTTGCTGCAATAAGCTAACCCACTACTTCGCACACGTTGGCAACAACGTGGTCACTCGGCTCGGTAACAAAACTTCATTCTATGTAAACGATGCATAGGGTACTGGCCGTCTTCTTGTCATCAGTGCCGATGGTTGGGAGACCACTCTCTCCCGCCTCGATTGGGCCACACTCGTCTTATATCTGGGTAATCTCATGGAGAGGCCCCTGTTCCTCTCTGGGTGCAGTGTCAAGTTCCAGTATTCGATTTGCTCACATTCGGTTAGACTGCCCTCTCTATCAACAAGACGCAGAATTTACCTCCAACATCGTCTTCGTTCTACTACTCTCATCTTTACTTTCCCCTTCTTGCTGATGGACCCTCCTTTAATCCTGACTCTCTCTTTGACCTTCTTGAACAACGATCTGATATACTTCCACAAAACTCTGATGATACTTTTCGCACTCCCCTCAGCCCTTTTCTAGTTCAGTTCTTGCTTGCCCTTTGCCTTTCACCATCCACTGCCCGCTGTTATCCGTAACCTATTACTAAATCCATCTCCGTTTTCACCTGATGCCCTCGCTTCCTTCATGCCCTGCAGCGCTGTATAGTCCTTGTGCTTAGCGCTTCTTTTTTGATTTATAATAATATAATTCGCCTTATGGTGTTCACTAATCTCGGTGATCTCAAATTAGGACCAAAACTCTATTACGGCTCTTGTCTTTCTAATACAGGGTGTTTTAATGCTAGTATTAATGTGTGGGTGGGTGGCCAGATGGGTTGTACCTCACCACCACTTCGATGCCTTACCTACCAACCCTACTATTCACCTTGCCACTCCCTTTATTAGCTCATTTAAGACTACAAATATTTTTAAGGGAAGTAATGGAGAGGTACAATAAATGCATTTTATTACTTTAGGGATCATTTCAATGGTCAAAAGTATATAATGTGGGTGGGGTGGCCTAGTTTGGCTGCCATACCTACCACACCTAACTTCTTACAATAAACACTACTTCACTTCTCACCCTAATTAAGACTACATATATTTTGAGGTAAGTAATGAGTGTACTGTGTGTATTTTATTTTTATGTTTTTTAATGCCTTTTTCTATTGCTAACGTAATACTTGTTAGTGTAAACTATTATATATGAATTTATAAGAGGAAACAAATGGCGTTATGCTTTCCGCGATGTCCCCTTTCAGGAGCAGCCTGGAACCTAACCTGCCCTACTGTACTGCATTTCTAATCTTTGTCATATTCCATGATTCACACTTTACTAGTTAAACATTAATTCATTCATTATTCTCAAATCAGCCTCAGAAAAATAGTATGGTGAGACTGACAAAGTTGTGGAAAAAGACACTTATGTACAGTTCAGGACATTTTAGAGAAAATGTTTCGCAACAAGGGACTGAAGAAGCTACTCATGGCGAAAGTTTCTTCTAATAAATGTCCTGAACTGTACTTAAGTGTCTTTTTCCACAAATCAGCCTCACTTCACCGGCCCATCTCCTCACTTTCCACCTGATCATTCAACTTTATTGTATGTTACAGCTGCACTTTACACAAAATACTGTTACGAGATTAAGGTGATACATATATTATGTATTTTTTACACACTAACCAACAATCTAAGAGCAAATTTTAGAGGATGATCCATCTGTCCCTGGACCATTATTATGTCACGAGGGAGAGAAAAAGGAGAAAGCCCAAGGAGAGTCAGGATGAACAGTTATTATTTTTTAGATTTGACAATTTGATGATTTTCTGCTATTGTTTTCAAGATTATTACACTGGAACTCAATTACTGTCAGAATGTAAATATAGTTCTTTGTATAACGTATTAATGATCTCTGTCAATGTACTGATGAATAGTACATTGTTTTACTGTAAATATATAAATTGAAATTTCATGATTATGCTAAATTGCCTAAACAAACAAAAATTAGATTTATCATAAAAATTTGCAATATGGAGTTGTTCTTTTGTATCATAACTTAATAAGTCATTTATTCCCTTTTGTTTTTGTAATTACCTGGAGGAGCAGTGAAGTATCATGGAGGTGCTGGCATTTGCATATCGGTCATGTGGAGGCATAGGCAAAGTGTCCTGGGAGATGAGGCATTACTTCGTGAGGGTACGGTTCAAATTTCCAAATAAGTGACAAAGGGGGCGGAAGCTAACTCACCTGATTCCTTCACTACCACCTGAAATGATTGCCAAGACAATTTCAGACATAGCATCAACACCATCGTCAAAAGCCTACTTCATTTTCTTACATTATAGCAGTAATGAAGTAACCAAAAAAGTTCATTACAGTGGCATGCATCAGGGGGGGGGGGGATAGGGGTTCCAGAATAATGTATTCAGTATTGGTGAGTGGAGTGTCAGTGGATGGGTCTATGAAAGATGAGGTGAATCATTAGAATTGATGAGGGAAAAGGGGTGGTGGTGCACTTAGGAGTCTGTGGAGACCAAAGACACTTTGTCCTTGGAGGCAAAGAGGGGAATGTATGAGAGGTACAGTTATACCAACGCTTTTATATGGAGTGTGAAAACATGGGGTAATGAATGTTGCAGCGAGGAGAGGCTGGAGGCAGTGAGATGTCATGTCTGAGGGCAATGTGTGGTGTGAATATAATTGCAGAGAATTTGTAGTTGGAAGTTAGGAGGAGGTGCGGGATTACCAAAACTGTTGTCTAGAGGGCTGAGGAAGGGTTGTTTGAGGTGGTTCAGACATGTAGAGAGAATTGGAGCGAACAGAATGACTTCAGGAGATGTATCCCAGTCTGTAGAAACCCCCCCCCCCCCACAAAAAAAAAATGGAATGGAAGGCGGGTTGGGGTCGGCCTAGGAAAAAGGTTGGAGGGAGGGGGTAAAGGGGTTTTGTGTGCGAGGGGCTTGGACCTTCCAGCAGGCATGTGGGAGATGTTTGATAGGAGTGGAGAACAAATGGTTTAATACTTGACGTGCTGTTGGAGTGTGAGCAATATAAAACATTTATGAAGGGGTTCGGAAAACGCAGCGGACTTGGGTCCTGGAGAGGGAAGTAACAGTGCCTGCACTCTGAAGGAGGGGTGTTAATGTTGCAGTTTAAAAACTGTAGTGTAAAGCACCCTTCTGGCAAGACAGTGATGAGGAATGAATGGTGGTGAAAGTTTTTCTTTTTTGGGCCACCCTGCCTTGGTGGGAATCGGCCAGTGTGATAATAAAAAATAAAAATGATAAATCACAGGGGATGTCAGGAGTAATTTCTTCTGTTCTCTCAGTGGTCTGGAAGCAGCATGACCTTGGCAAAGAAATGGTGGAGGCAGACTCCATACATAGTTTTACAAATAGGTATGACAGGGCTCACAAGGCCAAGAGAGTGAATTGGCAAGAGGCAAGGCCAGGGCTATTGATTTGACTCCTGCAAACCACATTACAGATGAATACAGTACTGAAAGTACTGTAGGATTGGTTCATTTTACCAATTCAAGACTATCCCTTAAACTGTCCAAAACAATTTTACATTCCACATGTGTAGTGCTCCATAGTAGATTCTACGCTTTTTTTTTTACAAAAAAAAAAAAGTAGATCGTGTTTTTTTACACGTTTCAAATGTAAAAAAGAATAGAGGATTCTAACGTTTTTTTTTAACATACTTTAAATGTTGAAAACTATGTAGATCTACTTTGGACTGTTTATCGGGTTAGTCTTGATTTTGGTAAAAGTGAACCTATCCTACAGTACTTTCAGTATGTATTCATCTGTATGTGGGTTGCAGGAGTCTAAATCATTGCTCCTGGCCCTTGCCTCTTGCCAGATTCACTCTCTTGGCCTTGTGAGCCCTGTCATACCTATTTGTAAAACTATGTATGGAGTCTGCCTCCACCATTTCTTTGCCAAGGTCATGCTGCTTCCTGACCACTGAGAGACTGAAGAAATACATCCTGACATCCCTGTGATTTATCTTTTTATTTTTATTATCACACTGGCCGATTCCCACCAAGGCAGGGTGGCCCAAAAAAGAAAAACTTTCACCATCATTCACTCCATCACTGTCTTGCCAGAAGGGTGCTTTACACTACAGTTTTTAAACTGCAACATTAACACCCCTCCTTCAGAGTGCAGGCACTGTACTTCCCATCTCCAGGACTCAAGTCCGGCCTGCCGGTTTCCCTGAACCCCTTCATAAATGTTATTTTGCTCACACTCCAACAGCACGTCAAGTATTAAAATCATTTGTCTCCACTCCTATCAACATGCTCACAAAAGTACGCATTTTAATAAACAACCCTTTAAAAGGATTTTCTCCGATGGAACTTATAGAATGGGGAGAAAGAGATTGATTTTCCGATGCCCGGAAAATTTCTTTATCCAATATTTGGTTGTTAACAGTGTAGGCTTTAAATTTTGATTTTGTGTTATGATTTGGGTACTTTAATTGATGTATATTCTTTATACTACTATATCCACAGGATTAGCACCTCTATTGTCACATTTTTACGTATGGACACGGATATTTCACTAGATTGTACCAGTAATGGTGTTTTTATTCAGGGTATGACAATGCAACAGATGGTTTCTTATCTAGCTGTTATAGAGTCTCATGGAGTTCTGTATTGATGAAGGAACTTATTATATAAGTTGTCATAGTCCCAATTTATCTGCTTCTACATGTACTCAGACCTTGGGCCATTTTTGTAGGAAGTACGTTAAAGTTGTCGTAATGCTGTTTTAAATATATAGTTGAGGTTTCAGATAGCTTCAGAACTCGATGTAGTTATCTTTATTGCATGTACTTCTAGTCTTTATACCTCTGAGTTACATCATGATTACACTGGCTTCAAATTGCGTGATTGAGTGGATATTATTATTATTATAATCAAAAAGAAGCGCTAAGCCACAAGGACTATACAGCGCTGCAGGGCAGGAAGGAAGCGAGGGCATCAGGTGGCAAAAGGGAGATGGATGAGTAACAGGTTACGGATAACAGCGGGGCAGTGGATGGTGAAAGGGTAAAGGGCAGCAAGAGACTGAACCAGAAAGGGCTGAGGGGAGTGCGAAAAGTATCATCAGAGTTTGTGGAGTAAATCAGTCGTTGTCAAGAAGTCAATGAGAGAGTCAGGATTAAAGGAGGGTCCATCAGCAAGAAGGGAAGGTAAAGAGAGAGTAGTAGAACGAAGACGACGTTGGAGGTAAATTCTGCGTGCTCGTTGATAGAGAGGGCAGTCTAACAGAATGTGGCTAATCGATACTGGAACTTGACACTGCTCACAGAGAGGAACAGGGTGCCTCTCCATGAGATACCCATGAGTAAGACGAGTGTGGCCAATGCGAAGGCGGGAGAGAGTGTCTCCCAACCTCGGCACTGATGACAAGAAGACGGCCAGTAACCTATGCTCGGTTTAATAGAATGAAGTTTGTTACCGAGCAGAGTTGACCAACGTTGTTGCCAACGGGTGCGAAGGTGGGTAGCTATTGCAGCAAAATAGTCCAGAAATGGAACACCTCGATAGGAAATTGGTAGGTCATATACTGCTGACCGCGCAGCAGTGTCTGCCTGTTCATTGCCCTGTACGTCGACATGACCAGGGACCCAACAAAAAACAATATCTTTATGTTTGGTAGAGATACGGCGTAGCCAAAGTTGGATACGGAGAACTAGGGGATGAGATGTATCAAATTTTCGTATAGCCTGTAGAGCACTAAGGGAGTCTGAGACTACTACAAATGATGACACAGGCATAGATGCGATACGAATAAGTGCTGCAAGAATGGCATACAGTTCAGCAGTAAAAATGCTAGCTGAAGATAGTAAATGCCCCGTACGACGCTGTCCGGAAACACTGCTGCGAATCCGACGCCGTCTGAAGACTTAGAGCCATCTGTGTACACAGCGGTGGCATGAGAATGGGAGTGGAAGTGATCAAGAAAAAGAGAGCGGGAAGCCACCGTAGGCAGTTGAGCTTTCGAGCAAGGGAGTGAGAAAGAACAGACCCGAACAGCTGGAACTTCCCAGGGGGGTAGGGAAAAGTGAGATGCTACATGAACATATAAAGGTGGTAACTGAAGGGAAGACAAGAGTGAATGTAGGCGAAGAGAAAAGGGACGGAGCAAACAGGGGCGGCGAACGAATAAAGAATGTCTACTAATATCGGTGACCATTCTATAAATGGAAGGATTGTGTAGATCGTGAGAGCGTACATAGTAACGAAGGCAATGGGCATCACGGCGATCAGACAAGGATGGAACATTTGCTTCTGTATAGAGGCTCTCAACAGGGGAAGAGCGAAAAGCACCAAGGCACAAACGTAAGCCTTGGTGATGGATAGAGTTAAGGCTAGAGAGAGTAGCAGGAGAGGCCGCGGAATAAATCTGGTCACCATAATCGAGTTTCGATAAAACGAGGGCTGAATGTAGGCGAAGCAGAGTTCGACGATCAGCTCCCCAGGAAAGATGAGCAAGGGTTTTAAGAAGGTTTAGCCGGCTGTGACAAGTTGCCTTCAGAGAGGTAATGTGAGGTTTCCAGGTTAACCGACGGTCAAAGAGAAGGCCTAGAAACTGACTGTATCACGTTCGGGGATACGGGAGCCATAGAGATACAAAGGATGATCGGAGATAACAGAGCGTCTAGTGAAAGTAATTTGGTGAGTTTTGGTACTTGAAAATTTAAACCCATGTGTGGTGGCCCAAGTGGAAACACGGTCGACCGCATGCTGGAGAGAAACTGCAATAAGGTGACAGTCAGCGCCTGCACAAGCAATAGCGAAGTCATCAACATAGAGTGATGACCAAATATTGGGTGGAAGAACAGAGGCCAAATCATTTATAGCAAGGAGAAAAAGTGTTGTGCTTAGAACACATCCTGAGGGACACCTTCAGCTTGGACAAGTCCGGGAAAAGAAATTATTGACTCGAACACGGAAATGTCTGTCAGTTAAAAAGTTCTTAAGGAAGGAGGGTAGATTGCCTCGGAGGCCTAAGGAATGGCCGGGCCAAAATTTATACCTCCAAGTTGTGTCTTTATGCTTCTCAAGGTCAAAAAATATGGCAATAACTGAGTGATTATTCCCCAAAGGCATTACGAACATACAAACCCCAAGCGTAAGTAAGGGGTCTATGGTAAAACGACCCTTACGAAAGCCATATTGACTAGCGGAGAGAACTGTTGTGAGTCTCTAAATACCACATTAAACGTCGATTTACGAGGCGTTCCATCACTTTGCAAACTGCACTTGTAAGAGCGATGGGCGATAGTGGGAGGCATCATGTTTCCCGTAGTACCCGGTTTGCGGAAAGGGAGAACAATGGCAGATTTCCACAGCTGGGGAGAACTCCTTGTGCCCAAATAAGATTGAAGAGGTTAAGAGGACTACAAGGGCTGACCGATGTAAATGTTGTAACATACGAATATGAATGTCATCAGGCCCAGCTGCCGATGATCGGCAAGCTGAGAGCGTTGCCTCCAGTTCTTGAAGTGTAAAAGGCACATTATACTGTTCTTCTCGAGAGAAGAAAAGTCCAAGGGTACTAACTCTCTGGGAGACTTTGAGGAAAGAAACGAGGGGCATAGATGGAGCCCTCGGGAAAATACGGACCAGATGTGTGCCAAGTTCAATGGCAACGTCGAGAGGGTTTGCTATATCAACACCATGACCCGTAGAACAGGAGCCGGGTCAGGAGAGTATTTACCACTCAATTTCCCCACTTTTTTCCAGACTGCACTCATAGAAGAAGCAGAGGTGATGGTGGAAACATTTGTCTCGCCAACAAGTGCGTTTAGCTTCACGGATGACACGGCGACGATCGCACGCTTCTGCTTTAAAAACAACAAGTCTCTCAGCGGTTTCTATTGTACCGGTACCTGCCCCATGCAGCACGTTTCAAAGTACTGCACGAGCACAAGCAGAGACCACCAAGGCACGCACTTCTGAGAATGCCTGCCTGAGGTTTGGGGTATAGAATGAGAAGCTGCGGTATAAACTGATGTCGAGAAGATGTGTGGAGCTCATCAAAGGAGGATGAAGAAGGAACCTCAAATAAAAGCAGTGAGGTGTGAGTAAAGATCCCAATTGCCCGATCAAATGCCAGCGAGGGCTACGGGAAGGTGGTGAATAGGAAGGAGAAGTAAGAAATCGGGAAATGATCGCTGTAGTAATTGGTGAACAGACCA
>NW_026472455.1:0-11784 GCF_026875155.1 Cherax quadricarinatus
TAGTTTAAAAACTTGACCGCCTTAGGTGTTCCCTACGGGGTGGGGTTTCGCCCCGGACGGGGAAAAACCCCCGGGGGCTTGTTTCCTTCAAGACACCTGCGCCCCATTTCACCTAGCATAGGTTTGGTACCGGGTGTTAGGGGACGGGTGGCCCCCATCCGGGGTGTTGTGGACTGGAGGGGTCGCATCCGGGGTGTTAGGGGACTGGTGTGGGTCCATCGTGGGTTAGTGGACGGGTTGGGTCGCATCCTGGGTGTTAGTGCCCGGGTGTGGGCGCATCCGGGGTGTTAGTGGACTGGAGTGGGTCGCATCCTGGGTGTTAGTGGACTGGTTGGTCGCACCCGGGGTTTAGTGGACTGGTTGGTCGCACCGGGTTTAGGGACGGAGGGGGTCGCATCCGGGTGTTAGTGGACGGTGTGGGCACACCTGGGTTTTATGGACGGGTGTGGGTCGCATCCGGGGTTTTTAGGGGCGGTGTGGGTCGATCCGGGGTGTTAGGGGACCGGTGGGGTCGCTCCTGGGTGTTATGGACGGGAAGGGGGTCGCACCCGGGGTGTTAGGGGACGGTGGGGTCGCATCCTGGGTGAAAAGGGGACTTGGGGGTCGCACCGGGGTTTTTATGGAGGGGAGTGGTCGCATTCCGGGGTGTTAGTGGACTGGTGGGGGTCACATCCGGGGTTATGACTGGTGGGGGGTCGCATCCGGGGTGTTAGTGGACTGGTTGGGTCCATCCTGGGTGTTAGTGGCTGGGGGGGTCGCATCCGGGGGTTTATGGACTGGGGGGCGCATCCTGGTTTTAGTGGACTGGTGTGGGTCGCACCCGGGGACAAACGACCTAATTTTTGCGGAAAGCTCTTAAACAAGGGGTTTCTAAAATTACTAATTTATTGATGTCCCCAAAACTTATACCTTGTACATTACTTGTAATTTTAATTATTATTATTATTATTATTATTATTTTTTATTATTATTTTTTTATTATTATTTTTTATTATTGTTTTTATTTTATTATTTATTATTATTTATTATTTTTATTATTTTTATTTTTTTTTATTATTTTTATATTATTGTTTTATTTTTATTATTATTATTTTTATTATTTTTAAAATTTTATTATTATTTTTATTTTTATATTATTATTATTATTTTTTGTTAATTTTTTTTTTATAATTTTTTTAATTTATTATTATTTTATATTATTTTTTAATTTTTTTAATTTTATTTTATTATATTTTATTTTTATTATTATTTTATTATTATTTTTTTTTTTTTTTTTTTTTTTTTTTTTTTTTTAAACAAGTGGGCCGTCCCCCCCCGAGGCGGGGGACCCCAAAAAAGAAAGAAAATCCCCAAAAAAAAAAAACTTTCATCAATCATTCACACTTTACCACACTCGCACTTTTTCACTTTTTTTTCAGAGGTCTCAAATACAACACTAGAAGCAAAACATATAAAGAACACAACAATCCCTCCAAACCCAAAACCCAAACCCCTCCTTAAAATGCAGGGTTGTACTTCCCCCTTTCCAGGACTCAAGTCCGACTATATGAAAATAACCGTTTTTCCCTGAAAAACCCTTTCCTAAATATTACCCTCTCACACTCCAACAATCGTCAGGGGGCCCCAAATACCATTTTGCCCATTTCCCCATCAAAACGCCCAGAGCTTCTGGAAACCCCAAACCCCTTACCCACAAAAAACCCCCTTTAAAACCCCCTCTCTCCAACCTTTCGGGACGACCCCTACCCCGCCTCCTTTCCCCCATAGATTTAAAAATGCTTTCCATGTCTTTTACTGGACCATTCTCTCAAAAAGACCCAAAACCCCCTCAAAAAACCCCCCTTCCCGCCCCTGACTAAACTTTTAAATTTAAATCCACACCTTCTCCTAAATTTTCCCCCTTTTCCCAAATTTTTTGCATAATATTAAAAACCCCACATTGCCCTTAAACAACAACTCCGCTGCCTCCAACCGTCCCCCTCGCTGTCAGCATTTACCACCCAAGCTTCACACCCATAAAAGGGGGTTTGGGGACTCCCATAAATTTCATACATTCCCTCTTTCCTCCATAAATAAAAGTTTTTTGACTCCACATAACCTCAAAAGCACCACTCAACCTTTTTTTTTTCCCTCAATTCCCCATGATTAAAACCTCATCCTTCATAAACCAACCGCCGACACGTTTAACCCCAAGTATCGAAAACAAACATTTTTCCATACCCTCCTCCCCAATTTGATAACCAATTTTTTTTTTTATCTAAAACCCTTTGACCCCCCTTTACCTTAAATCTTTCTATGTCACTTTCAAAATTTCTACCCTTTACACCCCCATTCCCCAAAATCAAACCACCCAACCCTTTTTAATTTTTCTTTTGAATTCCCATAAACCCCAGTATCACAGCAAAAAATAACTGTGTTTAATTCCCCCCAATTTTTAATTGATTCCCCATAATTTTTATTATTAATTATTATTATTATTATATTATTTTATTATTATAAATTTTTATTAAAAAATTTTATTTTTTAGTAATTTTTATTATTATTATTATTATTTTTATTATTATTATTATTATTATTTAAAATTTAAAATTTTTTTTTGTTTTTATTAAATTTTTATTATTATTATTTTTATTATTAATTTTTATTATTATTAATTATTTTTTATTATTATTGTTTGTTTTTTAAAAATTATTATTTTTTAATTTTTATTTTTATTAAATTTTTGTTATTAAAAAATTTTTATTATTATTAATTTTTAAATTTTATTTGTTATTTTAAATTTTTAATTTTTTTATTATTATATTATTATTTTTAATTTAAAATATTATTATTTTATTTTTTTTATTATAAAAATTTTTGTTATTATATTATTAAATTTATTAAACACAAACATCATCTCATCATCATCATCATCATCATCATCAACCCCACCAACCTCTCCCTCATCATCATCATCATCACCATCATCATCCCTCATCTTCCCTCATCACACATCATCACCAACATCATCATCAAACCCTCAATATCATCACATCATCATCATCATCATCATCATCATCACCATCATCATCATCATAATTTACATCATCAAAAACAACATCAATCATCAACATCATCATCATCAATCATCATCACAAACATCACCATCAACTCATCATCATCATCATCACCATCATCATCTTCCCTCATCATCATCATCTTTACATCATCATCCCCACCCCTCATCATCATCATCATTTAACACCATCACCATCAAACATTTATCAAACATCATCCCTCATCCCATCATTTTCCCAAACATCATCATCATAACACATCACCTCTTTTCATCACCCTCATCCCCCATCCCTCATCCTCATCCCATCAAACATCATCATCATCATTTTATCACCCCATCATCATCCATCATCATCTTCATCATAAACCCCCCTTTTCATATCATCATCATCACAACATCAGGGAACATCATTTATCATCATCATCTTTATCATCATCATCATCATCCTCATCATCATTTATCATCATCATCATCATCATCATCACCATCAACATCATCAACACCACCCCATCATCATCATCTTTATCATCATTATCATCATCATCACATTATCAAACACCCTCATCATCATCAACAAAACTTCATCATCACCATCCCAACATCATCAACAACATCAACGTCCACCCTCATCATCACATCAAACTTCACAACATCATCATCATCCCTCCCTCATCACCCTCATCATCCCACCCCAACATCAACATCATCAACAACATCATCCCCAACATCTTCATTTATCACCATCATCATCATCATATCTCATCATCATCCAAAATCAACATCATCTCCCTCTTCATCTTTACCATCATCATCATCAAACATCATCATCATCATCATCAACATCACATCACCACAACCCCCCTCTCAACATCCTCAACTTCATCCCCACCATCATCAACATCATCATCAAACATCATCATCATCATCATCATCCCCCAAACATCACCATCATCCTCATCAAACAACATCCCTCATCATCATCATCATCTTTATCATCAACCCTACCCTCATCACCATCATCACCATCATCATCATCATTATCATCCCTCATCATCCCCTCACAACCTCTTCTCCCTTATCACATCAATCAACATCATCACAGCATCATCATCATCATCACCCTCATCATCATCATCACCCTCCTCATCAAAATCACAAACATCATCATCATCACATCATCACACACCATCATCATCATCACCATCATCAGCAAACAGCATCATCATCATCATCATCATCATCACCATCATCATCATCATCACATCAACATCATCTTCAACATCACAACAAACAAACATCATCAAAACCCTCCCTCCAACACCATCATCATCATTTATCAACCCTCATCAACATCCCTCATTTATACCCCCATCAATCAACAATCATCCCCTTCATCATCCCAAATTTATCCCTCATCACAAACCAAACATCATCAAACACCATCATCATCATCACATCATCATTTATCATCAAACCCTCACCATCAAATCATCATTTATAAACAAAATCATTTATCATACACATCACCACATCATCTTTATCATCATCATCCCATCACACAAACATCCCCATCCCTCCCCCATCATCAAACATCATCACCATCACACATCTCTTTCATCATAAACAAACATCATCATCATCATCATCATCTCATCTTTATCATCCCTCATCACATCTCATCCCTCATCAACAACATCATCATCACCATCATCAACAACATTTCTCTGGGGCGGCTCGACAGATTTGTGTCTGTTTTTAGATATATGAAGGGAAGTGTGGGTGAGGGGGGGTTACACGCCCCGGTCAGGTGTTCGGGGAAAGGGGGGTGTACACGGGCCCGGTCAGGTTTTGCGGGAAAGGGGGGGGTTTCACCCAGGTCGGTGGCGGGAGGGGGGGTTAACCCAAAAAAGGTCAGGTGTGTGTGAAAGGGGGGGTGTACACCCAGGTCAAAAAGTGCGGGAGGGGGGGGGAAAAACGCCAGGTCAGGTGTGCGGGAAAGGGGGGGTTAACCCAGGTTTAGGTGGCGAGAGGGAGGGTGTAAAACGCCGGTCAAATGTGTGGGAGGGAGGGTGTACACCAGGTCAGTGTGGGGGAGGGAGGGTGTACACGCCAGGGCAGGTGTGCCGGGGGGGGAGGGTGTACAAAGCCAGGTTTAGGTGGGGGAGGGAGGGGGGACACGCCGGGTCAGGTGTGTGTGGAAAGGGTGGGTTTTAAAACCCAGGGCAGGTTTTTCCCGGGGGGGAGGGTGTAAAACGCCAAAATTTAGGTGTGCGGGGGGAAAGGGGGGTTCCCCGGGCCCCGGGCAGGTGGCGGGAAAGGGGGGGTTTTACACGCCCGGTCGGTTGGGGGGAGGGGGGGTTTTACACGCCATTTTTGGTGGGGAGGGGGGGGTCACGCCAGGTTTAGGGTTGGGGGGAGGGAGGGTTTTACACGCCAAAGGGCCCGGGGTGCGGGAGGGAAAGGGGGTCCCCCAGGTCAGGTGGGGCGGGGGGGAGGGTGGTCCCCGCAATTTAGGTGTGGGGGAGGGAGGGTGTAAACGCCAGGGCCAGGTGTGCGGGAGGGGGGTGTTAAACGCCAGGGCAGGTTTTGGGGGGAGGGAGGGGTTTCACCCAGGTCCAGGTTTTTTGGAGGGGGGGGTGTAAGGGGGGCCCGGGGCAGTGGGGCGGGGGGGAGGGTTACACGGGCCCGGGCCGGTGTGCCCTAGGGAGGGTGTACACGCCAGGTCAGGTGTGGGGGGAGGGGAGGTGTACACCCCAGGTTTAGGTTTTGCGGGAGGGGGGTTTTACAAAGCCAGGTCAGGGGGTGGGGAGGGAGGGTGTAAAAACCCCGGTCAGGGGTTTGGGGGGGGGGGTGTAAACGCCCGGGGCCCCGGGGTGGGGGGAGGGGTTGTTTCACGCCAGGTCCCGGTGTGCCGGGGGGGAGGGTGACAACCGGCCCCGGGCGGGGGGCGGGAGGAGGGTTTTAACACCGCCCGGTCAGGTGGGGCGGGAGGGAAGGTGTTTCACCCAGGCAAGGGGGTGCGGGAGGGGGGTGTACACGCCAGGTCAGGGTTTGGGAGGAGGGAGGGGTACAAAGGCCCGGGCAGGGGTGCGGGGGGGGAGGGTGTACACGCCAGGTCAGGGGTGCGGGGGGGAGGGTTACAAAGCCAGGTCAGGTGTGGGGGAGGGGGTGTTCACGCCAGGTCAGGGGTCGGGGGGGAGGGTGGGACACGCCAGGTCAGGTTTTGCGGGAGGGAGGGGGTACACGCAGGTCCCGGGGTTGGGGAGGGGAGGGTGACACCCAAGGGCAGGGTGTGGGGGGAGGGAGGGGGTTAAAACGCCAGGTCAGGGGTGCGGGGGGGAAAGGGGGGTACCCCAGGGCAGGTGTCGGGAGGGAGGGGGTACACGCCCCGGGCCCGGTGTTTGGGGGGAGGAGGGTGTACACGCCGGCAGGGGTGCGGGAGGGAGGGTTACACCCAGGGCAGGTGTGCGGGGGGGGAGGGGTTTCCCGCCAGGTCAAAGGGGTGCGGGGGGGAGGGTGTAAAACGCCAGGGCAGGGTGTGGGGGAGGGAGGGGGTACACCCCTGTCCCGGGGTGGGGGGAGGAGGGGGGTCAAAGCCAAAGGGGAGGTGTGCCGGGGGGGAGGGTGTTTCACGCCGGTCAGGTGGCGGGGGGGGAGGGTGTACACGCCAGGCAGGGGGGCGGGAGGGGGGGGTGGGACCCCGCCCGGTTTAGGGTGCGGAGGGGGGGGTACACGCCAAAGGTTTAGGGGTGCGGGGGGGAGGGTGTACCCCCATTTAGGTTTTGCGGGTGGAGGTGTTTCACGCCAGGTCAGGTGTGCGGGGGAGGGTGGGACACGCCAGGGTCAGGTTGCGGGGGGGGAGGGGAACACCCCAGGTCAGGTGTGGGGGGAGGGGGGGTGTCCCCGCCATGTCAGTTTTGCGGGAGGAGGGTGTACCCGCCAGGTCAGGTGGCGGGGGGGAGGGTGTACACCCAGGGTTTAGGGGGTTCGGGACGGAGGTTTTACAATGGGCCCGGGCAAAAAGGGGGCGGGTGGGAAAGGGAAAATCAAGCCCGGTCAGGTGTGCGGGGGGGAGGGGGTACACCCAAAGGGCGGTGTTTGGGGTTGGGGGGGGGGGGGGGGGAGGGTGTACACGCCAAATCATTTTGCGGGTGGGAGGGGGGTTTCACGGGGCCCGGTCAGGTTTTTGCGGGTGGGGGGGTGTACACGCCAGGCATTTTGGGGGGAGGGAGGGGGTACACGCCCCGGTCAGGTGTGGGGGTTGGGAGGGTGGGAAAACGCCCCGGTCAGGGTGGGGGGTGGGAGGGGGTACACGCCAGGTCAGGGGTGGGGGGTGGGGGGGGGTACACGCCCGTCCGGTGGCGGGGGGGGAGGGGGAAAACGCCCCGGGCAGGGGTGGGGGGTGGGAAAGGGGGGTAACCCCCGGTCAGGTTTTGCGGGGGGGAGGGTGTACACGCCAGGCCCGGTGTGCGGGAGGGAGGGGAAAAACGGGCCCGGCAGGTTTTGCCCGGGGGGGAAAGGGGGGGAAAACGCCAGGCAGGTGGTGCGGGAGGGAGGGGGTACACGCCAGGTCAGGTGTGCCCGGGGGGGAGGGTGTACACGCCAGGTCAGGTGTTGGCGGGAAGGGGAGGGTGTACACCCCCGTTCAGGTGTGCGGGAGGGAGGGGGACACGCCAGGGCAAGGGTGGGGGGAGGAGGGGGTACACGCCAGGGCAGGTGTGCGGGAGGGGGGGGGTACACGCCAGGGCGGGTTTGGGGGGGAGGGAGGGGGAAAACCCAGGTCAGTGTGCCGGGGGGGGAAGGTGTACACGCCCGCATGTGGCCGGTGAGGGAGGGTGTACACGCCAGGGCAGGGGTGCGGGAGGGAGGGTGTACCCGCCAGGTCAGGGGGTGGGGGGAGGGAGGGTGTACAAACCCCGGTCAGGGGGCGGGGGGAGGGTGAAAAAACCCAGGTCCCTGTTGGGGGGAAGGGGGGGTTGGGACACGCCAGGGCAGGGTGGCGGGAGTAGGGTGTAAAACGCCAGGGCAGGTGTGCGGGGGGAGGGGGTACACCCCCAAAGGGCAGGTTGCGGGAGGGAAGGTGACCCCAGGTTCAGGTGTGGCGGGGGGAGGGGGACACGCCATCCCGGGGTGCGGGGGGGGAGGGTTTTACACGCCAGGTCAGGTTTGCGGGAGGGAGGGTGTACACGCCCCGGCAGGGGTTGCGGGAGGGGAAAGGGGGTAAAACCCCCCAGGTCAGGTGTCGGGAGGGAGGGGGGGTCCCCGCCCCGGTCAGGTGTGCGGGAGGGGGGGGTACACGCCAGGTTTTGGTGTGCGGAGGGAGGGTTACCCCAGGTCGGTGGGGGCGGGGAGGGAGGGTGAAAAAAACGCCAGGTTTAGGTGTGCGGGAGGGAGGGGTACACGCCAGGTCAGGTTGGTCGGGAAAGGGGGGGTGTACACGCCAGGGCAGGTTGGCGGGAGGGGGGGTTACCCCCAGGTCAGGTGGCGGGGGGAGGGTGTACACGCCCGGTCCGGTGTTTCGGGGGGGGGGTGTAACGCCAGGGCCAAAGGGGGTGCGGGAGGGGGGGTGTACCCCAAAAGGCCGGGTGTGGCGGGAGGGAGGGTTTTACACGCCAGGCAGGGGTGGGGGGAGGGGGGTGGGCACGCCAGGTCAGGTGGGTGGGGAGGGGGGTGGGCCCCGCCGGTGGGGGCGGAGGGAGGTGAACACCGGGCCCGGTCCGGTGTGGCCGGGGGGGGAGGGTTTTTCCCCGCCCGGCAGGGGGGCGGGAGGGAGGGTTTAAAAACGCCAGGTCCCGGTGTGCGGGAAAGGGGGGGTTACACGCCAGCAAAGGGGTGTCGGTAGGGAGGGTGTAAAACGCCAGGGCAGGTGGCGGGGGGGAGGGTGTACAAAAGCCAAAAAACAGGTGTGGGGGGAGGGGGGGGGTACACGCCCCGGGCAGGGTGTGGGGGGTTGGGGAGGGGGTTAAAACCCCCAGGTCAAAGGGGTTTGGGGGAGGGGTTTACACGCCAGGTTTAGGTGTGCGGGAGGGAGGGGTGTAAAACCCAGGTCAGGGTGGCGGGGGGGAGGGTGTAAAAGCCAGGTCAAAGGGGTGGGGGGAAAGGGGGGGTGTACACCCAGTCAGTTGCGGGGGGAGGTGTACCGCCAGGGCAGGTGTTTCGGGAGGGGGGTACACGGGCCCGGTCAGGTGTTCGGGAGGGGGGTGTAAAACGCCAGGGCAGGTTTTGGGCCGGGGGGGGAGGGGGGTACAAAGGCCCGGTCCCGATTTGCGGGAGGGAGGGTGGGCCCCCCCAGGGCGGAATGTGTGGGGGGGAGGGTTTTACCCCGCCAGGTTTAGTTGTGCGGGGAGGGAGGGTGTACCCCCCCAGGTCAGATGGCGGAGGGGAGGGTGTACACCCCCCCAGGGCAAAGGGTGGGAGGGAGGGTGGAAAAACCCCAGGGGCAGGTTTTGGGGGGAGGGGGGGTGTACACGCCAGTTTAGGTTTTGGGAGGGAGGGGGTACCCCGCCAGGTCAGGGGGCGGGGGGGAGGGTGTACACGCCAGGTCAGGGGGTGCGGGGGGAGGGGTTTTAACGCCCCGGGGCAGGGGTTGGCGGGGGGGAGGGTTACCCGCCAGGTCAGGTCAAAATTTTTTTTCGGGTAAAAGGAGAGGTGTTTCCTGACGCAGGCTGTTTAAATGAGACCCGCAGGGGGAGGGTTTTTCATCGACCGAAACCTTCCCTGGCTTAAACCAAAAACCCACCCTTTTTAAAAATTATGCTTACAATTTTTAACCAGTATATTGTATAAATATATATTTAAAAATATTTATATATATATTATTTAAATATAAAATATAATATAAAATATATATATAAAAATATAAAAAATAAATTTTATAAAAATATAGATAGGGATAGATAGATAGAAATAAACAATTTTTAAACTACTATTAAGGTAGATATTTTGGGTCTTAAAAACTTAAACAATGAAACTTTTTGAGGGGAATTTTCTTGTGGGGGAAAAGAGCAAATTCCCGAGGAAAACGAAGATAGGGTAGGTTTTAAAAGATTTAAACGTAGATTTTTATAAACTTAGGGGGATTTAAACAAACTCATTCCTTGGGGCAAAAAAGTGGCCCAAGCGTTCAAAAGAGATAAAATGCAAAAGGTTTTTGGGAAGGTTTTTGGGGGGGCCCATAACCCCCAGTACTTAAAAATTTAAAAAAAAAGTAGAACTTACCATAAAAGATTGCGAAAAAGGACTGGGGGGTTTTGGTAAAACACAACCTTAAAACCCAAAACAAAGCCTAAGCGACTTTTTAAAAACAAATAAATTACTTTGGGGTTTTTATCAAGAAGTGTAAGCAACAGAAGTCCGAGGTCAACGCAGCTTTTTACATCATTAGTAAGGCCTCACCTTTAATTTTTCAGCTCAATTCTGGGCTTTCCCAATTAAGAATGGACAAAAAAAGTTTAAAAACCTAAAACGTTTGGAAAGACTAAATTTAAAACATAGCATTAGAAATCTTCCTTAAAAAAAAAAATTGAAGACTCTAAGTTACATTCACTTGTTAGACGAAGAATGAGGGGAGCCCTGATCGAAGTGTATAAGTGGAAGATAGGTATTAATAAAGGGGATATTAACAAGGTCTTGAGGATATCTCTCCAAGAGAGAACCCGCAGTAATGGATTTAAATTAGATAAGTTTAGATTTAGAAAGGACATAGGAAAGTATTGGTTTGGAAATAGGGTAGTTGATGAGTGGAACAGTCTACCTAGTTGGGTTATTGAGGCTAGGAATTTGGGTAGTTTCAATTTAGGTTGGATAAGTACATGAGTGGGAGGGGTTGGATTTGAGTGGGACTTTCACATCAGAGCTTATTTCTTGGGTAGCATTGAAAATTGGGTAGGTCAAATGTTTGTTAGTGGGATGAATTGTAAAGGACCTGCCTAGTATGGGCCAACAGGCCTGCTGCAGTGTTTCCTCCTTTCTTATGTTCTTATGTTCTTTAAAACCTGAGTAGATGTTGGTGTCTATAATAGATTTTACCCTAACAACAGCAACAGAAGCAACAACAGCAGTAACAGGAACAACAGCAACAGAAGCAACAACAGCAGTAACAGGAACAACAGCAACAGAAGCAACAACAGCAGTAACAGGAACAACAGCAACAGAAGCAACAACAGCAGTAACAGGAACAACAGCAACAGAAGCAACAACAGCAGTAACAGGAACAACAGCAACAGAAGCAACAACAGCAGTAACAGGAACAACAGCAACAGGAGCAACAACAACAACAGCAAATTCCCTTCTCTTTGCTCTCCCTGTTCTCTTATCACTTTATCTTCCCAAACTTCCATATTCGTCTCCCTCCCTCCCTCTCTCCACCCTGTCTTTCATTCTCCCCTCTTTCGCTTCCTCCCTCCCTCTCTCTCTCCCTAGCACCTTCTTTAGTTACCTCCCCGGCTCCCTTTATCAACACCATGGCCTTCCTCTATCATGTCCTTATTCTTGTTACCGTTTTCACTCCCTCCCTCCCTTTTTTATTCTCCCTTCCTCCCTCCCTGTTCTCCCTTTCCTATTCTCCCTCCTCATGTTCTCCTCCCTCCCTGCCTCCCCAGACATCTCGTGGGAGGAGTAAGTCATGGAGGGTGTCAACCACCACCACTCCATCACACTGCATGCTGGTGTGGCTAGTCTGTCTGCTGACTGTGTGTCATGCTGACTGTGTCTCTGGCCCGGGTTTT